>JAVJIF010027288.1:0-52813 GCA_038442645.1 Agave tequilana | reverse complement strand
AAAAATAAGAATTCAACCTTTACTCTAAAAAGTACTAGCTACTACTATGGAATTTTTTTTTAGAGAGATAGAGTCTTATATTGCCTTATAGAGGATCTGAAAGATTTCAGAGATCCTTCACTTATCTCTCAACAGGTATATATGCTCTCCAAATTTGCAGGATTTTTTGTGATACGAGATATACTCACATGATATTGACTCACTTGCTTTTTGAAAAAAAGTTACTTGATTTTATTGCTGTATTTAGGTGTTTTTTAGCTTAGTTGGTGGAACATTTGCAACATGGTATTCCATTTATTGATTGCATCCCTATGGAATGGAATGGAGAAAAGCACACGACTTACCGTCTACTGGCAAAAGCTTATTTGGTTCGCATCCAACCTTCTTCACAGTTCTTTATTTATTTTCTTTTTGCATTTTTTTCCACTGGCTGCAAAATCGTTTACAATGATAAACACAGAAGGATTTTTCCTCTCTTTCGTCCTTTCTTTTTTGAGCAAAGGCTATATCTGAGCCTGAGGTGGTTTGAGACCCCAGACTGTTTGCATAATTGTGGAGGGTTTTACCATTATAGTACAATGGTACTCACAAAGTTATGTCATTTTGGTCATAACTAGGTTTCTAGTAGCATTCATATTAGCTCGGGAGCAAGTTCCTTTTAGTTGTCGACAAGAAACCTGTTCGTGAGCTAACTGCAGCTGCTTGTTTCTAGATCCTTGCATACATATTATGACCAAAAACCAAGGTGGCAATGGATAGAGTATGCACTATAAACGTTTTATATATGCTGTTTACCCTATTTTTTAGTGTAAGGTCTATATTGGTAGGCACAGGTAAGATCTTTCTACCTATTTATCTAAAATGTAGGTAAGATATTTATACCTACCTATCTACGTATATAGATATAAATAATAATAAAATAATATTAAAAGTTTTACTATTATACTAGACACATTCTTAGGGATTCAATTACTTCCCCTTTGTCCGTCAATTATTGGCTATACTTGTACGACACTTGCTAAACACCTATTACACATGTCGGATCTATGACGGATTTAGATAAACTAAAAGATTGTGTACAGAGTCATGAAGTCTTTAAAGATAACGGTTGAATGTCGCCTCCCTTGTTGAAGATTGTGAGCCTGGTCTTGAACCTAGGACCTTCCACAACCCAACCCACCTCAAGCCACTTTGACTGGCCGCTGAAGCATACATGGAAAGATACTCGCTAACATAAGTAGGATGCTATTTTAGCATACCTAAATACCTCACAAATATCCTCATAAGCTCATAGGTCAACTGTAAAATTGGAATTTAAGTTTTCTTTGTTTTATTTCATTAGTTGATTAGAAGCCATTGATCTAAATCATTAAGATTTAATTTATTTCTAATCAAACATGTCCTAATCACTAGGATTTGAGGTTTGTTATAATAAGCACAAGGACACACACAGTCATATTATTGTCTCCATAATTTTTAAAATTTGGCATGTCATTGTGTTTGTGTGTTGTGTTTCGTTTCCCATAAGATTGTCCTGTTGGGATTTGGGTCAAACAATAGCCCCACATCAGCTAGATATAGGGATAGTATTGGTTTTATAAGAATTTGGGTTACTCCACCTAAAAGGCTAGTCTTTTGGGATGGTGCCCCGAGTCCTTACAATTGATATCAGAGCGATGACTAGTAAGACGACCACGACAACCAAGTTTGAGGTGGAAAAATTTGATGGGAAGTCTAACTTCCTGTTGTGGAAATGCGAGTAACATCGTTACTCTGAAGGAGGACACACACAAGACCCTACTTGATATTGAGAAAAAGTCATCAAAGATGGAGGATGATGAGTGGAATGACATCGACTTTCACGTAAAGGCGACGATCATACTGTACCTATCAGATGAGGTCCTCTATAACGTGATGAACAAGGAGACAATTGCTGGTCTTTGGTGTAGGCTGGAAAGTCTGTACATGACGAAGAGTTTATCGAATAAGTTCTTCATGAAAAAGCAGTTATATAGTCTTCAGATGAAGGAAGGTACGCCTATTTTATAACATCTCAATGCTTTTAATAGAATTTTAAGCGACTTGTTAGCTCTAGAGGTTAAGTTAGAAGAAGAAGACAAAGCTATTCTATTACTTTCTTTTTTTATCAAATTATGACCATTTGACAACACCATCATGTATGGTAAGGAGACCTTTGAGTTAGAAGATGTCAGGTAGATGCTTCAGAATAACGAGCTAATGAAGAAGATAGATTCTATAGAGAAGGCCTCAGGATTGTTTGTCAAGGACAAAGAGGAAGATTAAAGAGTAGGGGACCCAAAAGGGATCCAGGTACATCATGTAAGACGTGTTGTCATCCAACACAGTGAAAAAGAGTGACCTCAATTGAGCACATAATCTTCTTATAGAGTGAGGAAGATCGGCCTGCAGGGAGCCCCGGACTCTTTATTTGAGGGGAGATAAAACCTGTTCAATTCTCAGGGCACAAAGGCGTAATAAAGTCTCTGTAGAGCTAGTTGAGCTCTTGAGACTGGCAGCGGAGCCCTACTTCACGTAAGACGTGTGCTGTAACACAGTGAAGAGGATCTAGATCTCGATTGAGCATATGTCTTTCAAATGTGAAGATGATCTTTAGGTGTGAAGATGAGCTTACATGGAGACTCTTTAGTCGAGAGAGGGATCGTTGAAATTTGGGTCGAACAATAGTCTCACATCGGCTAGACATTGGAATGGTCTTGATTTATAAGGATTTTTGGCTACTCCACCTAGAAGCTAGTCTTTTGAGATGGTGCCCTGAGTCTTTCATTAAGATTTAATTTATTTCTTTCTAGTTTTAATTAACATGTCATAATCACTAGGGTTTGAGGTTTGTTATAATAAGCACAAGGACACACATGTCATATTATTGTCTCCATAATTTTTAAGAATTTGGCATGTCATTGTGTTTGTGTGTTGTGTTCGTTTCCCATGAGATTGTCCATGCTTCCTAGATTCAATTTATGGTCTACTTGGGAGTATTCACTAAGGTCATTTGGATAATTATGCATGTATTATTTGTGGTGAATGTATTTTGAGACAAGTAAAATTAAGAATTACGATAATAAAACTTTTATCTTAATATATATAAAGAAAGCCTTAATTCAATACTTATTCACAATATGGAAAATAAACTAATTTATGATCACACTTCTAATTATATTAAATTGTTTAAAGTTCAAATCCCAAACATTAAATTCGTAGAGTAAGTTTTGAAGATAAGAAATTCTAGCGCTAAATACATCAAAAGAACTTATTGAAACAAAGTAATCAGTAATGCTCTTGTTTCATCCTCAGGTTGACAGATTTAAGCCCAAACACTTCAACGTGAGTGTTGTGTAGTGTCAGACATATACCGGACACTGACACTTTCATGACATGTATCATACACTCTAAATCTGTGTTATGTTTTAGAAACCAGAAAAACGTGTGTCAATGCTATGTCGATTTAAAATGAAATATAAAAAACACGTGTTAAACACCTAAGAGCACATGTTGCTTAAACAAATATGAAGAAGAAGGCCTCTTAGACTTGAGCAATAGTATGCTGGCAGTATCTAAACAGCTCTGGAACTAAGAGAGGCATTAATTAGATTCTATTTAGATTCTATTTTTTTATTTTAGTTACTTTGAAGTTATGGATGTACACTATTTAGATTTTATTTCTTTTATCTTTTTTTACTTCTATAAAACACATCCTAGTCACTATGGGTTTTAATGTGTATTGTATATTATACACATGCGCACAATCATATCTATAGTGTCCTCCTTTCCTATACTTTACAGATGTTCAGTGTCATTGTATTCATGTCATGTCGTATCCGTGTTCATGTCCAAAGTGTTGTCTACTTGTTGGATACATGCCTTAACTTGGAGCCTCCTCATTGTAAATTATATGCTTTACTAACTCTCCGCCAATTCTTCTCTACCATGTTCAAAATGTATCTACTTACACAAAACTCACTATGACGTGACAAATTTATAAAACTTTGCCAATTGTTAAAAGGCATGTTTTAGGGCCCCTACCCTGTATCCTCTAATACAATTCTTACATTGGTTTCTCTTTGATTGCCTGTGATGAGGAGGAGGAGGCCGAGGTGGTGCGTGAATGGGTTTTTGTTGGTTTGGGTTGAACCAATCAACCTGTTTCTCTTCTCTTAGCTTGCTTTACTTTACGGCATTAAATACATGGAGAGATTTATCTTTTTGTGATGAAAATCTTGTCCCATCCAGAAAAGATGACAGTCACATTATTGGTGTTTCAGAATTTGGTAGGAATTTAGATATTTCATAGGATAGGGGCCTTCAAACTTCTTATTGATAATAAATTTGTAGTACTTGTTTGTTGTTGCTTTGTTGTGATTAAATATATTTAATGTTTGTCATTGACACAAAATGTTTGAAAATTTTTCTAGAGACTTTTAGAAGAATATATCGCATGTGGTAGCAACTCCATAATTTGATTACCTTTGGGTGTCGGAACGCACCAGGCTTGCATTATCTTCTTGGCATCACCATTGCATCCCTTTGGGGTGATTGAAGACTCTCCAATATCTCACATAATGAAGTTGATCGATGAGATTGTTTCGTCACCTCCACTGTTTGGATAGTTTGGTAAGAACGGAACCGAAGAATTTTTCATGCAAAATCATCCACTACTATGGTGCTTGGAGGGCGGATTTCATCTTTGGTAGCACTTTGGCGCTCTCATTTCCCGCTCCACAGATGCCGAAAACCGACGTAGTGTATTCTCATCCGGCAATCTTTTCAAAATTTGTTATATTCTTGTGATTTTGCTCTTTGGCACCTCTCATCCCTTAGCCCCTCTACTCTCTTGTAACTTCGCTTTCTTATTAATTTATAATATTTGGGGCTAAGGCCCCACTTTTCCCTTGAAAACTCCATAATTCGATTACCATCTGCGCCTCTCTGTTCTTTCAACTGTGGACCATTAGACCGTTGTTAAAGAGACTTGACAGGAATGTTCAGTATGCAAGCAGAATTTTTCTCTCTCTTAGTTCATGAAAAGATGAAAAATTAAAAGGATCAGAGAGTAGAAAAATTTAAACAGGAACTTAACATAATCATAGGAGATGCGTCACTGATAGCAATTTGTTTGACGGTGTAGGTTACTGGGGTTATTGTTTTATAACATCTTTCAGCAGATAGCTTCTCTTGGCAATAACATTGCCATTCAAATTGCTGCTGGAAACAGCCTTAGGTAACTCTTTTTATTAACTATTGTACTTCTTCCTGCATTCACAACGAAAAACAGGTTTACTCTATGATTTTCTGGTTTCCGCAGGCAGTTTACAAGCATTACTATAAGGACGGCACCTTAACGTTGCAAGAGTTTATTATTTTCTTTGGAGCCTTTGAGCTGTTCTTCTATCGCAACTTCCAGATATCCATTCATTAAGATGGGTGAACTCATTGTGCACATTCAGTACAATCGGATTTGCTGGGACAACTATCGGTGTTACCATCTATAATGGTATAATTTAATTCTAGCTTGATATAAAAAATGACCTTTATTTATCTGTTGGTATTTGCATAAATTTGAAACTCATTATATTGTGCTCAAGAATTATTTTAGTTTGATTGCTGGAATTGACCTTGGTATCCGCCTTCTTTTATTCTTTATGTGAAGATTTGCTGGTTTCATCAAGTGTATGTTAACCAGATTAAGGACACAAAAGGCTAGCAGAATTTCTATGAATTGCTTGATACTCACCTGTATTACTTCTTTTATCATTTCTTTCAGCGAAAACTGATTCAAATGTAATATAGGTGTAGGGAGCCTCAGAGAACACATGAAGAATGGACGAAATCTATTTGAACATCAATTTATTGGATAGTGGTTTTCTCTGACCTGTCCATTTTAGTTTTTTATGCATTTCCAACATATGCATGTTCTGCACATCTTTGTTTCCAACTTCACATCAAATGCCAACTATCAAACTAGCGAAAAAAGAATGCCAACTACCGGTATGGAATTAATTTTTCTCATAATTTCAAAACTTTTTGCCTGTGTCATTGAAGTTCAATCACATTATTTAGCAACATTTCAACCAATATGCTAAACACTGATGTAAAGAAGTGTACATAAGTGTACCTTCTTCCACTTACACTTAACCGTGAACCTATTCTCTCAAAAAACTATGAACCTATAAGAACACTTCCAGGAATATAAAAGAAAGTCATGACCTGGGGAACAGCTCTTCATGAACTTCCAAGTCTGCCCAGATCCTTCTCTGAATATCAGTCGTGTTTGTATGACTCCCAACTCCTGATCAGTTAAATAAACAACTAACCACTCTTCAATACTCATGGTTCAGTTATAATGGAGACATTTTAGTGTAATATTCAGTTAGGACTCGTATGTATAATGCTAAAATAACTTCAACTTTCTTGAGTACTGTATGGATGAATGGTTAAAATAAGTTGGGACTCGTAACTCAATAGGGCTAGTCCCATGGTTTAATATCTCATATTGGTGTCAGACTGTCAGTATTGGTGTCAGTTAAGGCCATAGGTTGTTGGTACCAAAATCGGCAATATTAGCCGTTTTGGACCTCATATTGGCAATATTGGTATCGTCTCGGTCATATTGGGTCATATCGGTAATATTGATGTCCGGAAAAATCGCTATCGGGAGATATTTCAAATCTTGGTTAATCCTTTTGAGTCAGTTCCAAGACTTACCCAGTACATATCGGGTCCTCTGTTAATTGCACCTACCTCTCCATCATTCCCCAAATAGCCCTTGTTCTTGTATGGCTTCTCCAAGTTACCAACTAAATAAACAACTAAAACAGTGCCACTTTGGCTAAACATCCAGTGAGATACCTCATCAATATAAGATACCTATAAGGGACATATGTAGATTAAAAAGCATGGACTAATTTATCTGAATGCTCGGTATCCATAATTTTCATTAAAGCTGGCCTATGACCTTTTTGTGCATTGTGTTGTCATTGTATGACTTCTATAAGTCCTAAACACAAACTAAATAAATGACCAAATCACTTTCAAAATCATCCAAACATTAAGGCCTAAAATACAATATAAAATATTAGATACCACTAAAGGAAAACAAAAATAGACATTAAAAACAAAAATGACTGAATTTAACTAAGAATAATCATCCTAACAAGACAAGGATCTGTGAATCCATCAAAACACTTCACCTCGGCCTTCTGCAGTAATCATTAGGAATGTTGTAACAGTAGACTTCTAATGTAAGAGATGGCAAGTATAAATAGAGAAGATAACAATATAAATGATAGAAATAAGGAGAACAACACACCAGTGTTTAACGTGGTTCGGTCAATGTGACCTACGTCCACGGGAGAAGACAGCAAGAGGAATTCACTAATCAAAAGGAGAGAATACAAGAGATTACAACACAAATCTCACTCACCCAAGCCTAATAAAACCCAACTCATTAGAGCTTAACAAAACGAAGATAAATGGCAAGAGAAAGGAGAGGACAAACAATATTTAGCAACTCTCTCTTCTCACTTCCTTACTCTTGAAATCTCATGCAATGTGATGCCTATTTATAAGTAAAGCTTCTAAACCCCTTCATCACTTCACCCTACACATATATCAAATCATAGGGCGGCTATGACCTTCATAGGGTAGCTATGATCTTCATAGGGTGGCTATTGATGACTTTTAGGGTGGCTAGAGATTTCATAGGGTGGCTAAGATCTTCATAGGGTGCTAATTGATTTTGAGAAAAGGTTTAAGATTATGATTTGATTTATTCATTAAAGACACATCAACGAGTCTTCACCTTGTCTTGAATGGATAATAAATCTCTCCACCTTAACTTGAACTGTATCAAGCATCCTTTAGATTCTTGTTGTCTTCTCTAGCCTCGACGGGCTCAACCTTCACCACTTTGAACACCAAGCAATTCGAGACAGTACTCGAACTTGCGCGAAGGTACGGGCTTTGTCATCATATCTGCTGGATTATCTGCAGTACCAATTTTCTTAATTTTGATGACTTTAATTTTTCGAATAAAGTGATACCTGACATCAATATGTTTTTTTCTCTCATGATACATCTAGTGCTTCGTCAGATGTATAGCACTCTGGTTGTCACAAAACACCGTAATTACTCCTTGGTGTAAGCCGAGATCTTCAACCAAGCCTCTTAACCAAATAGCTTTTTTTACTGCCTCTGTAACTGCCATATACTTTGCCTCCGTAGTAGATAAAGCAACTGTCGACTGTAAAGTCGCCTTCCAACTAATGGTACTACCTGAAAGAGTGAATGCATAACCTGTCAGAGATCTTCTTCTATCCAATCGCCCGCAAAATCTGAATCCGAATATCCTGCAATTTTACAATCAGAATTAGTTCCCCTGTCAAAACACAGACCAATATTAGTAGATCCTTTTAAATATCGCAAAATCCATTTCACTGCCTATCAATGACCTTTTCCTGGCCTTTCTATATATCGACTTACGACACTGACTGCATGTGAAATATTCGGTCGAGTGCACACGCCATAACATACATAATGCTTCCAACTGCACTGGCGTAAGGAACATGAGACATGTACTTCTCTTCTTCATCAGTTTGAGGAGACAAATGTGCTGAAAGTCAAAAATGAGCAGCAAGTGGAGTTTTCACAGTTTGGCATCAAGCATGCCAAATCTCTCCAATACCTTCTTGATGTATTTCTTCTGAGATAGAACAATTTTCCTTCTTGCCTGTTCCTGTGAATTTTCATTTCCAAAATCTTCTTCGCTGCTCCCAAATCTTTCATCTCAAACTCTTATTTGAGTTGAGCTTTCAACTTATCAACTTCAGACATGTCTTTAGCTGCAATCAACATGTCATCAACATATAAAGCAAATATACAAAAGAACCATCATTAAGCTTCCGATGATAAACACAACTATCATATTTACTCTTAGAGTAAACATGCTCAATCATGAAAGTATCAAACCTCAAATACCATTGCCTAGGTGACTGCTTCAAACCATAAAGAGATTTCTTTAACCTGCACACATGATCTTCTTTGCCTTTAATAACAAATCCTTCTGGTTGATGCATAAAGATTTGCTCTTCAAGCTCGCCATGAAGAAAGGCTGTTTTCACATCAAGTCGCTAGAGCTCTAGATCGAATCAAGCAACCATGGCTAGCAACACGCGAACAGAGTGTGCTTCACAATTTGAGAGAATACTTCATTGAAGTTGACACCCTTTGTTTGACTGTAGCCTTTGGCTACCAAGCGTGCTTTGTATTTTACAGACTCAGCACCAGAAATTCCTTCTTTCTTCTTAAATACCCATTTGTAGCCAATATTTTCTGTCCCCTGGGCGGCTTACTCTCATGTTTGGTTCTTGTGAAGAGATTCCATCTCTTCAGTCATAACAACAGTCCATTCTACAGCTTCATCAGAACTGATAGTCTCATTGTAGGTAGAAGGCTCTAGAATCTCATAGATTCTGTCACACTTAGAGCATAGCAACCATATCTGCATAGGTGTATCGCTTAGGTGGACGGATCTGCCTTCTTGCTCTCCCGGTGGCAATACTGTACTGTTACTCTTATAGTGTATCATCACCTGAAGTTGAATCTTGAGCATCATTGACTGGTTCAACGCGAGTGCTCTCCTGCACTCCTGTAATTTTACTCTCAAGCTCCACCTGCTTGCTTCTTCCTCTCCTGAACCTATAATATCAACAACAGACTTCTTTCTCGGTTGAAGCATGTAATTTTCATCAAAAGTAATATCCCTACTAATAATAAATTTAGATGACTTAGGATCAGGAAACCACAATGTATCCCTTCACCCCAGTAGTATAACCAAGAATATAGCTTTGTTTGCCCTAGGTTCAATCTTACCATCATTTACATGAAAATAGTAGGGTAACTAAATACTCGTAAATGAAGTAATTAGCAGGGGTACCAGATCATACCTCTTCAGGAGTCTTAAAATTAATAGCTGTAGAGGGAGACTGATTTACCAAATAGCAAGATGTATTTACTACTGCCTCGACCTAAAAGCATTTTGACAAACCAGCATTAGAGAGCATACACTGAGCTCTCTCCAATAGTGTCCTGTTCATCCTTTTCTAACTTCATTCTGTTGTGGTGTGTACCGAACTGTATGATGCCACACAATTCCTTCATTTTTGCAGAATTGATCAAACTTCATGGAATAGAACTCCATTCCATTGTCGGTCCTGAGGCGCTTCACCTTCTTTCCTATTTGCTTTTTGATCATAACCTTCCACTGCTTGAAGGTAGCAAACATATTGCTCCTATGCTTGAGAGGATACACCCAAACTTTTCTAGAATAATCATCAATTAAAGTTAGAAGATAACTAGCTCCACCATTCGATGGAACTTGAGAGGGGCCCTAAACATCTGAATGGATGTAGTCTAAGGTATCTTTAGTCCTGTGAACACCTGTACCAAAAAACTCTATGCTGCTTGTCACAAACACAATGTTCACAAAAATCAAGCTTTTCTATTTTCTATCCACAAAGCAAACCTTACTTACTCAACACACGTAGTCCTCTCTCACTCATATGCCCTAACCGCATATGCCATAAATGAGTGATATCTAAGTCTAGATCTTCTGACATTGACACAGCGACATCACCTGTCACCGTGCTACCTTAAGGATATAAAGGGTATCCACCTTCTTTCCTTTCATCACAACAAGAGAGCCTTTGCTAACTCTCAAAACTCCACCTTCAGCTGAAAATTTATATCTGTTGGAGTCAAGGGTGCCCAAAGAAATTAAATTTTCTTCAAATCGGCACATGTCGAACATTACTCAATGTTCTAACAATGCCATCATGTATCCTAATCTTGATTGACCCAATACCAATTGTATTGCAGTGTAACAACCAAAATTTTATTGTACCTAATTCTCCTCACCTTAAATATTAGAATTTTTGGTTAAGGCATTATATAGAAGTAGTCACCCTCCATAATTCTATGTCAACAAATTGAACTTAATTAATAGACCCACTTCCCTTTTCAAGTTTTTATTAACTATTTGATTGTGGTGACTAAGATGATTAGCATGAAGGCTTATGTACATGTATTTTGGGCAAATTTATGACTTAAGCATTGGTAAAAGAAAATGTCAACATAATCCTTCATATCCCCTTAATCACCAAGCTTATCCTAATACCTTTTTAGTGGTAAGTATGCATTAGGGGAAGATTAAAGGGCTAAGATCTCTTGAGATTTGGGTTTCCATGTGGCACCTTGAGAGGGGTCTTGGCCAAGTGGCATCATGAGAGAACCCCACCTAGTTACTTGCAATTCCAAGGGGTTGACTACCAAGCTTGCCTCTTCATCTTCCTCTCCAAAAATTCTGCAGATTTTCTCTCTCAAATTCTGCAATTTTTCCCTCTCATTTGTGAAGAACTTGAAACCCTAAATCCTCTATTTCATCTCCTCTCTAGAATTGGAAGGTATACCCTCTCTAGCCCTAAATCCTAGCCTCTCTCAATTCTGAATCAAGACTCCACCAGAGGGAAGGAGAGACACGCGCGCGCAGCAAGCAGAGAGCAGCAGCGGCACGCGGGGCATAGTGGTATCAGAGCCTAGGTTCACACCTGGTGTGGGTAACCACCTGGGTCAATCCTCGGGCTCATACCAACAGTACAGTCAGGTTCAGATTAACTGATCTGTATCTGAATTTGGGCATTCCAGCAACGAGTACAAGAATACCATGACCTTGACAAATCATTCCTTGACTTGTTTGTATTCCTTCCTTCCTTTCAGTTGGCAACCATAACATCCGATTTCCTTCTCGCTTTCCTCCCGAGGTCCTTATAGATAGCAGAGTGCGCAGCGGAAGTGTCGTGGACCCATAACTTTTAGGCTTTGGGGTTAGCAATATTGTTCTCACACCTGATTGAAATTGCGAGGACGCAATTTTTTGTAAGGTGGGGAGAAATGTAACACCCTGCTCCCCGTGTACGTATCACCGTATCTGTACGCGATACGACGTACAAATTTGATTTGACCTCTGTAGTATTCCGATTGACCTGATTTCAGTTTCAAAAATCATTTCCTAATATTGTATATTTTTCAGGATTTTCTGGAATTTTTCTGGATTATTTTGGAAAATCTTCGTTGTCGGTGTCGACCGATACCGATAACCTGTCTTCCGATTTTTATTTCACAAACGGAGCTGAATTTGGAAAATCCGCTTTCACCATGTGTCTTAGAATCGTATTTTCTACGTTTGGGTATTTTTTTTGGGATTTTTCTGAATTTATCGAAAATCCGGCCAAACCGGTGTCGCCCGTATCGGCGACAGCTTCCGGGATTTTTAATTTGCAAACCTGATAGAATTACTTCAAACCGTTTTCATATTACGTCTCAGGATAATATTTCTATTTTCTGTAATTTTTGGGCGCCGTTCGGAACTACTCGAATATCGAGCCAATTTAATAATAATAAAAATATATATATTTTTTAATCTTTCTTTTCTTTCTTCTTCCCTCTTCCAGCAACTTCTCCCACCGCCTTTTTCAATCAACGACCCTATCAAAATCCCACCGCCTCTTCTCTCTTTAAATCCCCATATTTTTCTCTCTCCCCCAATTTTCCCTCTCTCTAAAGCTCTCTCTCTCTCATCTCTCTCTCTCTCTCCACAACCTCTCTCCATCTCTCCCTCTCTCTGGTCTGGCTGGGCGGCCTGACCCATGCCCGCGGCCAGGCCACCCCGGCCAACCGCCGCAGTCGCCGCCGCGCCCCTGCCTGGGCGCTGCCGCTCCCCAGCCCGGCGCGCGGCCGCCGCCGTCGCCGTTCCCGGCCTTGGCCACCACCCGCCCCTCTTCTTCTCCTTCTTCTTCTTCTTTTCTCCCCTTTTCTTTGCTCTGTTTCTTC
The DNA here is from genome assembly GCA_038442645.1 of Agave tequilana. Lineage (NCBI taxonomy): Eukaryota > Viridiplantae > Streptophyta > Magnoliopsida > Asparagales > Asparagaceae > Agave > Agave tequilana. The sequence goes on along the minus strand of JAVJIF010027288.1, from coordinate 39,892 downwards.
CCCTCTCCTTTTCTCTCTCTCCCTCTCGCTTTCTCTCTCCCGCACTCTCTCTCTCTCACCCTCGGCCGGAGACAGGACCGCCGCCGGCAGGCGCCGCCGGCCAGCTAAGCTTGCCGGCCGGGCAGAAGCGCAGCAGCAGCAATTCTTGCTGCTGTTGTTAATTCCTTTGAGTGGGTTTGGGTAAAACCAAACCCACTAATCTTATTTGGCCACTACCCAATAACCCTCTATTAGGTCAAACCCATTAATTCAACCCGTTAACCCGTTACCCATTTAAGTTAAGTTATGGGTTTGGGTATTGGATCCAAACCCGACCCGTTATCTCACCAAACCCGCTCCGAAACTCAATAAAGGTACTTTTACATAAAACCCCCTGTTATTATTTCTTATTTGCATTTCAATAATTTTATTACATATTTAACCCCATTTTATTCCTTTTCATATGCGGCGATAACTGGAGCATCCGGACTCCGATTCGGCGATTCTGGATCCGTTGCGATCGTGGGAACGAGAGCTACAATCATGTAGCCAGTTTGTGAGTGTTTATGTAACGCCCCGATTCCACGGATACGGGGACGTCACTGCGACGTATATACGTAGGTCAGAAAATGCCCTCACGTATATACGCTAAGCATAAAAGTACAACAAGGATCAGAGTACGACACAAAGCGTGGTATTCATACAAGTGCCAACACAAGAAGTACACATACAAAGTTATCACAGGATATTATAAGTATTACACATTACATGTGTATTACATCATAACCAAGTCCAAAAGAAATATATACAAATATGTATACAAAAAGCTCACAAGTAGAAAGAAGATCTCGTGAGTCAAAAGGTAAGTCTGGCACGAGGGGACTGGAACTAGTCCGCCTGCTTACTAAGGTAAGCTTGGTCCTCTGTGGATGGCTCCACTTCGTTCCAAGCTTCGGAATCTGAATGTGCAATCCAAGGAGTCAAGACATATAACAATAAACAAACTATAGCCAAGTGGCTAAGGAACATGAATAAGGAAAGATGAAACAGTTATAAGGAATATCAACTAACAAGTATGAAAAGCATGAAGAGATAAAATCCTAATACAATGAATCTACAGTTAACGTCTTATTATTATTACTTGTCTTACTGTGATATCTAACTATGTGACCCAGCGTCCCAGAGCACATAGATCCATATCCTAGTAAAGCAAGGTTGTTATTGGAAACAGCGGTTGTATCGACGAACTATGTTTACAGTGGGTCCCGTACATGCCCGGGACCACGGTCCAGGGTGTTCCGTTGCTTGATAACGGAACCAGCCGCAAGGCCTATCAGGAGGGACTTATGTATGCCCTTTGTCATGACAGTATTCAGGAAGAGGGAGCAAGCACTCCCCTCGGTCCCCTGGAGGCCCTCAGGTCAGACCGGAAATATGATTGTACAATATACCTAATGCCACTGTAAACACGAACACATATCGATATCCGCATATTTCCCCCGACCCATGTGTAAGTTGATCCATTTTATACAAAAGTCAAGTATATCATGCTTGGTTTAAGAGATAGCATGATAAGGGGTGATATTCACAATTTAACAAATCATGGAGCGAGAATATAATAACAAGTCATGAAGTAACAAGTGGTGAGATCCATAAAGTAACATGTCATGTAATACCAGTTATGAAGCATGAACAGGAATAATATGTCACCCATGTATCAATGATAAGATCAAATTCAGAAAAGAAATCAACTAAGTCAAACAGTCAGAATTAGTCGACTAAGTAAAAGGGTTAGTCGACTAATAGGGGACTTAAGTCGACTAATAGTCTAGATGAGTCGACTAAAACTGGGAAACAGAGAGTTGAGTTTCTGCTTCAGGAAAAGTTAGTCGACTAGGGTGAAATGTGTAGTCGACTAACAGATACCTAAGTCGACTAATAGTGGGGCTAAGTCGACTAAAACTGTGATACAGAAAGTTGGGATTTATTTCAGGAATTATTAGTCGACTAAGGTCAAGGTTGTAGTCGACTAAGGGTATCTAGTCGACCAATAAAATAGACTAAGTCGACTGGAGCCGAGAGTTGGTGTTTCCTGGTCCAGGAAAGATTAGTCGACTAGGTTAAAATGTAGTCGACTAAGGGGGTCTAGTCGACTGGTAATATGGCTTAGTCGACTAAAACTGTGAAATCAGAAAAGGTTAAGTTTCAGTTAAGGTGGGTTAGTCGACTGGTCCCTAGGTTAAGTCGACTAATCGTGGGGAGAACAGTAACAGAACAGATTTTCTGATGGTTGTTTGATGGGCTAAAAATATGATTTTTATGGCACAAGTGTACATGAATGATCAACACAAGTAAACAAGGAAGTTGTCTAGTCTTGGTGAGTAAAAATACTCACTTCGAACGGTTATGTGAAAGTTCTACGAGTTCCGAATGATCGTTGACGACAATATCACCAACTAGGTCTTTGGCGATACTTCCGATGAAGAGATATGCAATCCAAATCCAAGGGTTGTAGTTGCTTGAGAAGGAGATGAAGACTTTGAGGTGGTTTGGAGTTAGGGTTTGAGATGGAGAAGAAAATGGTGAAGGCTAATCTCTTGGTGAAGTGAAGAAAAGAGAAAAATTGTAAAAGAAAGTTTATATAGGATTTTGATTTTGTAAGGGAGGTGTAAATAATGTAAATGTGAGGGGGTTTATTGCAAAATAGGAGAGGGGATGGGTGTCCCTCTTCTTGGCCACTTGGCCGGCCATGGGAGAGAGAGAGAGAGAGATGCATTAAATGAGGGGGTTGGTGAGATTATGTGGAGTTGGAATTTTGGAAGAGATTTGAATTTTGGAAAAAAATGGGAAAAGTTTGTGGTTGTGGAGAAAGAGAAATAAAGGAAAAGGAAAAAATGAAAGAAATTCATAAAGGAAGATATTTACTCTTGGACTTAGAATATAAAATAATGAAAAGACAAGTTCCCGGTTTAAGTCGAGGATACGGAAAATATTTCGGAAAATACCGAAATCGTCCGAAATTCAAGTATCTCGGAACGACTCGAAAATTTCACCAAAAATCAATAATAATATATGAAGACTAATAGTGAAATCCTTTTTAAGAAATACTTTATAGTTTTAAAACTAAAAATCCCGGAATCAGTTAACTACCGACTCCGTTGGAATTTTCATAAATTCATAAAATTCTCAGAAAAAGTATTAAGTAGAGAATATGATTCTAAGAAATAAAGTCTAAAGGACCATCTAGAAATTCCTAACTGTTTGAGAATTAAAATTCCAGGAATCGATCAGCGACACTGGTCGACACCGGTTTTGAAGAAATACATTTAAATTCAGGAAAAATCCAGAAAATCATATAAAATCTAATATATTGGAAAATGATATTTGAAATTGAGATCGGTCAAATACAGGAAGTATATCGAAAAATACGATCGAAAAGCTGAATACGCAACTAAGTACGTATTCTGGAAACGGGGTATTACAATCCATCCACCTTACAAAAATTTCGTCCTCGAAATTTCATAAGGTGAAAGGTAACAGGAAAAGTAACAGATAGAGAAGGATAAGATGGAAGATAACGGTAGAGAAGAATAGAAGGAAAGAGTCTTACCATTCAAGATGTGAAGAGTTGAGGATAGCGCTCACGGATAACGTCCTCTCGTTCCCAAGTGGCCTCTCCTGGCGCATGTCTGTTCCAAGACACCAACACTAAAGGTATAGCCTTGTTCTTCAGTGTCTTCACACTTCTATCTAGAATGGCCATCGGCTGCTCCTGATATGATAAATCTGGCTGCAGTTCCAGTTCGGAATGATCCAAAATATGACTATCATCCTTGACATACTTCCTCAACTGAGATACGTGGAAAACATTGTGCACTCCGTCCAAAGATGGAGGTAAGGCCAATCTGTAAGACACATCTCCCACTCGCTCCAAAATCTCGAATGGGCCGATATATCTCGGACTCAGCTTTCCACGAATACCGAACCGGATCACTCCTCTGGTAGGTGATATCCTCAAGAACACATGATCTCCTGCCTGGAACTCCAATGGCCTTCTCTGCGAATCTGCCCAACTCTTCTGCCGACTCTGAGCTGCCCTGAGATGATCTCTGATGATTCTGACTTTCTCTGTTGTCTGAATCAGGATCTCTGGCCCCAATAGTCTCCTCTCACCGACTTCATCCCAACAAATCGGTGATCTGCACTTTCTTCCATACAGTGCCTCAAAAGGTGCCATCTTGATACTTGCCTGATAACTGTTGTTATAAGAAAACTCAGCCAAGTGAAGATGATCTTCCCAAGATCCCTTAAACTCAATCATGCAGGCCCTTAGCATATCTTCAAGGATCTGGATAGTCCTTTCAGATTGTCCGTCTGTCTGAGGATGATATGATGTACTAAATTTCAGACGAGTTCCCAAACTTTCTTGGAGACTTTCCCAGAAATGAGATCTAAATCTGGTGTCTCTGTCTGAAACAATACTGACTGGAACTCCATGAAGACGAACTATCTCCTTCATGTACTTGTCTGCCAGAACCTCTGTTGTCTGACCTACCCGAAATGGTATGAAGTGAGCTGACTTGGTGAGACGGTCAATGATTACCCACACAGCATTATTACCTTTGGGACTTCGAGGTAATGCCGTGACAAAGTCCATAGTGATGTGCTCCCACTTCCATTCGGGTATTGGTAAAGGATGTAGAAGTCCAGCTGACCTCTGATGCTCTATCTTTATCTGCTGGCAGACCAAGCATTTGGCTACAAACTGAGCTATCTCCCTCTTCATAGCATTCCACCAAAACTGCTTCTTCAAGTCCTGATACATCTTGGTTTCCCCCGGGTGTATGGAATAAGCCGAACTGTGTGCTTCCGCCAAAATCTTCTGTTTAACTTCTCCTTGGGGAACACAAAGTCTACTACCAAAATACAATGCATCATCTGGATGAATACAGATGTCAGTCCTCAACCAGCCTCTACCTGAGCTCGGAATATCTGTAATCTGGGGTCTTCCTTTTGAGCTTCCTTGATCTCATCTATCAATGCTGACTGGATCTGCAAAGTCATGAACTGTCCTGCCTTCTCAGTCCTTCGAACTAACATCAAGTCCAATCTGATAAAGTCCTGAATCAACTCCTTCTGCTGAGTAAGTTGGACAAGCACTCTATTCTCTGGCATCCTGCTCAGTGCATCTGGAACTGTATTGACCTTGCCTGGATGATATTGCAAGTCAATATCATAGTCCGCCATCAGCTCCAGCCATCTCCTCTGCCTCATATTCAACTCTTTCTGTGAGAAGATATACTTGAGACTCTTATGATCTGTATATATCAACACTTTATCTCCCAGAAGATAATGCCTCCAAATCTTCAAGGCAAAGATAACAGCTGCTAGCTCCAAGTCATGAGTTGGGTAATTCCGCTCATGAGTCTTCAGTTGCCTAGATGCGTATGCTATAACATGATCATGTTGCATAAGTACACATCCCAGGCCTTTTCCTGATGCATCACTGAATATGACCATCCCTCCTCTTCCTGAGGGAGTCTTCAAGATTGGAGCTGAAATGAGCCTCTACTTCAATTGCTCAAACGCTGCGGTACACTCCTCTGTCCATAAATACTTCTCTCCTTTCCTGGTGAGCTTGGTCAACGGGGCTGCAATCCTAGAGAAATCCTGGACAAAGCGTCTGTAATATCCGGCTAGTCCAAGAAAACTCTTAATCTCAGTCACTGTCCTCGGAATCGGCCAATCTCTCACTGCCTGGATTTTGCTGGGATCAACTGAAATTCCTTCTGCTGAAACCATGTGTCCAAGGAAGGCTATGCTGTCCAACCAGAACTCACACTTGCTCCTCTTGGCATGAAGCTGCTCCTGCTGGAGAGTCTGCAACACAATCCTCAAGTGTTCTGCATGCTCCCTGTTGTTCTTTGAATAGATCAAAATGTCATCTATGAAAACAACAACGAACTGATCCAGATAGGGCGAGAACACTCGGTTCATCAAATCCATGAAAACTGCAGGGGCATTGGTGACTCCGAAAGGCATAACTAGAAACTCATAGTGGCCATAACGGTCCTGAATGCCGTCTTTGGAATATCCTCCTTCTTCACCCTCAGCTGATGGTAACCCGACTGTAAATCCAATTTAGAGAATACACGGGCTCCATGAAGCTGATCAAACAGATCATCAATCCTTGGTAAGGGATACTTGTTCTTGATGGTAACTTTGTTCAATTCTCTATAATCAATACAAAGCCTTTTACCACCATCCTTCTTGTTTGCCAATAATACTGGAGCTCCCCATGGTGAAGCACTTGGCCGGATCAATCCTTTGTCTGAGTATTCCTGCAGTTGCTTCTTCAGAATCTCTAACTCTGTCGGTGCCATCCTGTACGGAGCCTTGGATATAGGAGCTGCTCCTGGAACTGTGTCAATGGAGAACTCGATCACCCTGTCAGGTGGCAGTCCTGAGATCTCAGCAAACACTCCTGGGAATTCATCCCACACCGGTACCTTCTGCTTCTGAACCTCCGAAGTAGTCATCCGAGTCTTTCCCTTGGTAGACTTCACTTCTCCACTAAATTGGAACTCCGGTTGATGAGGGATTCTGAAATTAATCTTCTTCTCCCTACAATCAATAATCGCATGGTACTGACTGAGCCAGGTCATGCCTAAGATTACGTCGTACCCTTTGGTATCTAGTACGAGCATATCTATGGCCAAGGTCTTATCACAAAGTTCTACCGGATAATCAGTACAGACTCTAGAAGATATGACTACCCCATTCCCTGTACTAATCTCCCATTTGTGGTCTAAAGATCTAACAGGTATAGAATGCAAAGCCACAAAATGGTCTGAGATATAACAATGGGATGCACCTGAATCGAAGAGAGCGAGAACAGGTTTCGAATGAACTCTGATGTTACCTGTTATCACCTCCTCTGAAGCCTCAGCCTCTGCTGCAGTCAGATTGTAAGCCTGACCTCTACCACGCCCTGCTGCAGTCCTAGCTCCTCTCTGGACTGGGCGAACAACATGCTGTGGAGGAAGGGGAAGAGCTCTCCTCATCACTGGTCCCTGATTCCTCTGCCCAAGTGGCCCTGGAAGTGCCCTCTGTCCATTGGGTCCCTGAAGTGCTGGCAAGGTCTGATTGGCTATCCCCATTCTCCTGTGTGACAAGCTTCAATGGAATGATCTCGAGATCCACACACCAAACACCATCCATTTGCCCTACGGCAATTCTGCTGAGAATGCCCTGGTTTCTGGCAAAAGTTGCAGATAGGACCTGGTCGAACCATCTGGTAAGGAACTGGTCTGAATGGTTGCCTGGCCTGAACCTTCCCTGCTCTGTATGGGCCTCCTCTTCCCATTGGTACAAACGGCCTCTTCATGGCCTGGTTCCTCATCTGGTTCTCTTGCTTCTTCTCTAACCCACGCTCCACCTCTCGAGCTATGGTGAGAACCTCTGAATAAGTCTTCAGTTGCTGGGGCATCAAGAAGACCTGTATGTCAATCTGCAGGCCCTGCTGGAATCTGCTTGCTCGCTTCTCCTCATCCGTTACCATGTACGGCGCGAAGCGGCTAAGTCTAAGAAACTCCGCGGCATACTCATCCACGGACTTGTTCCACTGCTGGAGTCTGATAAACTGCTCTTCCATATCTTTCTGAGCAGTAGCAGGGAAGAATCTGCTGTAAAAACTCTTGGTGAATGTGTCCCAGGTGACAGGCTTCTCCAATCTGGCCTCCTCAGCGAGCCACCAAGTTCTAACTATATCTTTCAACTGAATCTTGGCGACCTCAACTTGGTTCTCCTTTGGTACTCTGGCTGCATTCAGCAGATCGGTGGTGTCCGTCAGCCATTGCTCAGCATCCAGGGGTTTCTCTTCACCCGTGAATATGGCTGGTTGTAGCCTCCTGAAATCTGAAATGTTCCCCGGCCTCTGTTCCTTTGGAGTTGTCAACTCTTGCCGGAGAAGTTCCGTCTGTTGCTGCTGGTTCTCCATCATCGTCTGAATGACCCGTAGAATATCCACATTCTCTCCCGTGGGTCCATTCGATGATTGCCCGGAGTGGTTACGTCCCGTCCTTCTCTCCATACCGAATTGGGGAAAGATAACTGGAATTTGGAAACAAATGGAAGGAGTTTAGGATACAAGGGAAGGAATCAAGAAGGAATCAAGAAGGACTCAATAACTTTGTACATTGTAGTTGGCATTAGCAAATTTCAGTAATTTGCTGCTTGATTGTACTTTAGGTTTGAGAGCCTAGGCTCTGATACCAACCGTAACGCCCCGATTCCACGGATACGGGGACGTCACTGCGACGTATATACGTAGGTCAGAAAATGCCCTCACGTATATACGCTAAGCATAAAAGTACAACAAGGATCAGAGTACGACACAAAGCGTGGTATTCATACAAGTGCCAACACAAGAAGTACACATACAAAGTTATCACAGGATATTATAAGTATTACACATTACATGTGTATTACATCATAACCAAGTCCAAAAGAAATATATACAAATATGTATACAAAAAGCTCACAAGTAGAAAGAAGATCTCGTGAGTCAAAAGGTAAGTCTGGCACGAGGGGACTGGAACTAGTCCGCCTGCTTACTAAGGTAAGCTTGGTCCTCTGTGGATGGCTCCACTTCGTTCCAAGCTTCGGAATCTGAATGTGCAAATCCAAGGAGTCAAGACATATAACAATAAACAAACTATAGCCAAGTGGCTAAGGAACATGAATAAGGAAAGATGAAACAGTTATAAGGAATATCAACTAACAAGTATGAAAAGCATGAAGAGATAAAATCCTAATACAATGAATCTACAGTTAACGTCTTATTATTATTACTTGTCTTACTGTGATATCTAACTATGTGACCCAGCGTCCCAGAGCACATAGATCCATATCCTAGTAAAGCAAGGTTGTTATTGGAAACAGCGGTTGTATCGACGAACTATGTTTACAGTGGGTCCCGTGCATGCCCGGGACCACGGTCCAGGGTGTTCCGTTGCTTGATAACGGAACCAGCCGCAAGGCCTATCAGGAGGGACTTATGTATGCCCTTTGTCATGACAGTATTCAGGAAGAGGGAGCAAGCACTCCCCTCGGTCCCCTGGAGGCCCTCAGGTCAGACCGGAAATATGATTGTACAATATACCTAATGCCACTGTAAACACGAACACATATCGATATCCGCATATTTCCCCCGACCCATGTGTAAGTTGATCCATTTTATACAAAAGTCAAGTATATCATGCTTGGTTTAAGAGATAGCATGATAAGGGGTGATATTCACAATTTAACAAATCATGGAGCGAGAATATAATAACAAGTCATGAAGTAACAAGTGGTGAGATCCATAAAGTAACATGTCATGTAATACCAGTTATGAAGCATGAACAGGAATAATATGTCACCCATGTATCAATGATAAGATCAAATTCAGAAAAGAAATCAACTAAGTCAAACAGTCAGAATTAGTCGACTAAGTAAAAGGGTTAGTCGACTAATAGGGGACTTAAGTCGACTAATAGTCTAGATGAGTCGACTAAAACTGGGAAACAGAGAGTTGGGTTTCTGCTTCAGGAAAAGTTAGTCGACTAGGGTGAAATGTGTAGTCGACTAACAGATACCTAAGTCGACTAATAGTGGGGCTAAGTCGACTAAAACTGTGATACAGAAAGTTGGGATTTATTTCAGGAATTATTAGTCGACTAAGGTCAAGGTTGTAGTCGACTAAGGGTATCTAGTCGACCAATAAAATAGACTAAGTCGACTGGAGCCGAGAGTTGGTGTTTCCTGGTCCAGGGAAAGATTAGTCGACTAGGTTAAAAATGTAGTCGACTAAGGGGGTCTAGTCGACTGGTAATATGGCTTAGTCGACTAAAACTGTGAAATCATAAAAGGTTAAGTTTCAGTTAAGGTGGGTTCGTCGACTGGTCCCTAGGTTAAGTCGATTAATCGTGGGGAGAACAGTAACAGAACAGATTTTCTGATGGTTATTTGATGGGCTAAAAATATGATTTTTATGGCACAAGTGTACATGAATGATCAACACAAGTAAACAAGGAAGTTGTCTAGTCTTGGTGAGTAAAAATACTCACTTCGAACGGTTATGTGAAAGTTCTACGAGTTCCGAATGATCGTTGACGACAATATCACCAACTAGGTCTTTGGCGATACTTCCGATGAAGAGATATGCAATCCAAATCCAAGGGTTGTAGTTGCTTGAGAAGGAGATGAAGACTTTGAGGTGGTTTGGAGTTAGGGTTTGAGATGGAGAAGAAAATGGTGAAGGCTAATCTCTTGGTGAAGTGAAGAAAAGAGAAAAGAATTGTAAAAGAAAGTTTATATAGGATTTGATTTTGTAAGGGAGGTGTAAATAATGTAAATGTGAGGGGGTTTATTGCAAAATAGGAGAGGGGATGGGTGTCCCTCTTCTTGGCCACTTGGCCGGCCATGGGAGAGAGAGAGAGAGATGCATTAAATGAGGGGTTGGTGAGATTATGTGGAGTTGGAATTTTGGAAGAGATTTGAATTTTGGAAAAAAATGGGAAAAGTTTGTGGTTGTGGAGAAAGAGAATAAAGGAAAAGGAAAAAATGGAAAGAAATTCATAAAGGAAGATATTTACTCTTGGACTTAGAATATAAAATAATGAAAAGACAAGTTCCCGGGTTTAAGTCGAGGATACGGAAAATATTTCGGAAAATACCGAAATCGTCCGAAATTCAAGTATCTCGGAACGACTCGAAAATTTCACCAAAAATCAATAATAATATATGAAGACTAATAGTGAAATCCTTTTTAAGAAATACTTTATAGTTTTAAAACTAAAAATCCCGGAATCAGTTAACTACCGACTCCGTTGGAATTTTCATAAATTCATAAAATTCTCAGAAAAAGTATTTAAGTAGAGAATATGATTCTAAGAAATAAAGTCTAAAGGACCATCTAGAAATTCCTAACTGTTTGAGAATTAAAATTCCAGGAATCGATCAGCGACACTGGTCGACACCGGTTTTGAAGAAATACATTTAAATTCAGGAAAAATCTAGAAAATCATATAAAATCTAATATATTGGAAAATGATATTTGAAATTGAGATCGGTCAAATACAGGAGGTATATCGAAAAATACGATCGAAAAGCTGAATACGCAACTAAGTACGTATTCTGGAAACGGGGTATTACAGTTTATTTTATAAATTATCTTTTTAGTCTATTAATTGAACTTGGTTGCTTTACTAATTAACGGTAAATCCTAATTGATACATAATATTAAAACATTGTAATAAACACTGTACTTAAAATATGCCTGATACCTAATAGACGTAGAGTGTGACACGGGATACCTATTAGGTCATGTTCATGGACCACTGACATCCGGCCCACTATGTCACCATATGTTTGGACACTATCATGCCATGTACTGTATCACAGTCACGTTACATGCATATTGATCCACAGATACACTATGACATTACATTGGTACTAGACATGCATGCTAGACACCGGTACTATAAGACACAGTCGACCACTGTTCCTACCTATATTAGTGCTACGCAGGCTTACGACTACTGTAGTTCATTGTACATGATAGTAGACACTGACCACTGTTATTACATGTGCATGTTACATAGATACTATGACACGACATACTTGTTACTTCGTAGGCATAATCCACCGATACGTAGCGGCACCACTTCACAAAATACCGTTATGTAATGTATTGTTATCCATATCACTGCACGGACTACTGCATTTCATATTAGCATAATCATCAGACACATTTATATCATGCTTACATATTACAGTTGCACATGTCTGTGTTGTTTCTATCTTCTTGTTATATGGATCACCGTGCTTATTACATGTATTATTGATCCATGTTCCCGTATTCATGTTACATGATTGTGTCCTGTTACTGATATGGATTTCCCGTTACTGGACATGAGAGCTGTTGATATGCGATATGTGGACTTCCACATCTATTGATCCCGTTATATTGTTCCCGTTATATTGTTCCTGATATATTGTTCCTGATTCCTGTTATATTGTTCTATGCTATCAACAGAGCTCTGGTCCAGTTATCATGTTACCCGTATCATGTACTGTTATTTGTTCTTGTTACACTGGATACTTGACATATCAGATCATAATGATAACTGGGGTATGGGGGAGACTTGACGGTTGATTAGATCTTATCGGGTGATGTACTGGATCCATATTGTTCTCCCACTGCAGGGGATGGTAGTGCTACCTACCAATTGCTCCATGAGCTATTGTTACTTGATTATTGTTCCCCTCTTAGCGGAGGGCTCTGGTCTTAGCAGCCAGGGGTTTGATAAAGGCCGTGATCCCGGGTATGCACGGGATACACTTACCCGATAAGAACTCCTCGACCATGGGTTTCCAATTAACATAATAAAATAGTATACACAATAGTGACGTCAGGAACACTTGTTATTTGGTTACTCTCTCGTTTGGATAATGGTACCCGTAGGCCATTGTTCGGATGGGTTCGACTGGAGTGCGGGCTCCAGTATGAACTGCCAGTGGTATGGGACACTGGAAGAGAGTAATTAAAATATCAGGTGGTACTGATTGCTACTATTGTCTAAATACCATGACTTTGACATGACCTGCCTGCTACATGTTTAGTTTTTACTGTTCCTGATCATTTATCTGCTATCATGTTACATGTATACATTGCTATTATTCCTGTTTCTTGTTACACTTTCTTTAGTGCCCTACTACTCATGCACATGTATACTTTGTTACATTACCTGGTATATGTTACACTGTATGTAGTGGCATACTATGCATGTTCTGTCTTGCATATATTTTATGGTTGCAGACATATGCCCATCTGCATGTTCACCTCTATCACGTCACCACTATCATGTTCATGTCTATTACGTGACCCCTAGACAACATTAGTTAGTATATAAACTGGACACGACTATAGATATGACCTGATGATAACCGGTCGGTTAGTGATGGTATTAAAAGACGACATGTCTGTATATTTCACTGCTTATATGTTTATATATTTCTATCGCTTATGATATGCTTATTATATGGTAGATACCATCATGTATCTATAGTAGTATCATGCGTGTAGTACTATAGTATGTATTACTGCCTCCTTCATTTTACCACTCACTAGGTCGCTTTCTGACGACCCTGGGTTTGCGTGCCCAGATTGGAGATCCGCATACCGTAGTATCCGAGAGTGCCTTGGAGTCGCATAGGAGATTCCTTATCGAGCTCCTTCATAGGTATCTTGTTGATTTATTTCTGTTATATTATTTGTCCTCAATTTTCATATCTGTTATGATCACTGACCTCTTTCTGCAGGTATTCTTGTACTGCTTTCATGCTGTGACCCATGACAATATAGAGGTTATTTATTGTACTGAGGCTTAGCGTACATACGTGAGGGTTTTCCGCCCTGCGTATGTACGTCGCCATAACGTCCCCGTACCTGCGGGATCGGGGCGTTACACGCTGCTACTTTGCCGCAGAACCGCGGCATAAAAGGAGATTCCGCGGCATTTTGGGGGAGGGAGGGCCCGATCTTTGGGGAGAAGATTCCTGGTGAACTGGGAGAGAGATCTAGCTCTGCAAAGCAGACATTTCCTGAAGGCTAACCCACTGATTTCGGATCTGAAATCCATTGTGAGTAAACCTAACTATTAGGGTTATGTTTTTCTATTAATGCTTGAAAAATCAGAACTTTGAATCTGTGTAGGTGCCCCACAATGGTAGTATTTGCTGTTTTTGTGATATCCTTACACTAGATGGAAATAAATGGGTATTACTTAATTATTGTGCCCCTATATCATGTTGTGATGAGATGAATGTGTGATATACATGTTTTAGCTCACTAATTAAACTTAAATAAGGTGATTTAGCATCTTAATTCGCTGTTTGGTAATTAACTTTAGATTAATTGAAATGCAAGGGGTATTATATGCTTATTATGTCTCTACATTACATCGTTATGATATGCATGTGTAGAACTCATGTTCTAGTATATTATGTATGCCTATTGAGCCAATTTATCAAGTTATTTCGCTATCTTTCTTGGTTAATATCATGATAGTCGATTCAATGTAGATATGATATAAACTTGAAGCTTACTTTATGTTCACAAGAGTACATGGAGAATAATCCCTCTTTATGTCATAACATTATGTTGTGTACTAGTGAGTACATGTGGATGATGCATATGTTCATACGGGGTTGGAAGTGGCGCATTATGGCGTTACCATGATTTTGGGAAACCCAAGTGCATGTTTCTTTATTGTTGCACATCATTTTGGGCATGACATGTAAGTTAGTTTAGATTGCTTAGTATGAATATCATAACTTAAACTCGCATGATGCATTTATATATATAGGAGGAAGGGGCCGTGCGGGAGCCGGTAGGAGGGGGAAGACGGGGATTTGACACATGTATATGTATATATATATAAGGAGGAAGGGGCCGTGCGGGAGCCGGTAGGAGGGGGAAGACGGGGAAACTTATATGTTTTATATGAATTATATATATATAAGGAGGAAGGGGCCGTGCGGGAGCCGGTAGGAGGTGGAAGGCGGGGAAATTTCACTTAGATTGAATGATATCTAAAAGTGAACTGTCAAGTTGCATACATGATTGATAATGCTTGTGTCAAACTAAAATGTCACTTGATGTGTATAACGAGCCGAATTGATGTGAGGGGACTAACCCACGAAAAGTACATACAATTATTTCTTTTGTGTCATGATATAGTTAAATGCAAATCTTTGATAGTGGAGTCATGTAGACCACATGTGTATGGAGCTTGGAACAAGTAAGGTAGCTTGAACAAGTTGTTGTTTATGGGACTCATTGTAATTTACCTCTTTTAAACTGTTTATCTTATGAAATTATTATATTAACACCCTATGACATGGTTTACTCATTGAGCTGTCGAGCTCATTTTATTTTCTTTCCACCTTTTTCAGGTTTGGATTAGGGTAAGAGGCCACTCTAACTGCAAGGGTTATGTTATGGATTATGTGACATGTTGTGGTACCATTTTGTTTAGCCGGTGATATTAAATGTGTATGTATGGACTTTACCCAAGTCCTTTGTCTCTAAGGAACAAGTTGGGATGTAATTGATGTATATTTGTCCTTAAGGCATTTGAAACTAGGAACCTTCATGTGATGTAATGTTTTAGATTGTGATCTCCTTGGTTATGTTATGTTCTTGGACTTCGAAAGATGGTTATGTGTGAGGATATGATTGTTGGAAAAGTTAACCTTGATGATGTTGTGATTGAAAAGATATATGCTTGTAATAGAGGATGCAAGTTATGACATTATGTATATAGTTAAGTTTCGATGAGTTGTGTCATGATAAGTAGGCCGTATGGGCCGAAATCCTTGATGGAATTAAGTAGGCCTTTGAGCCGAAATTGTGGGTTATTGTAGGTGGAATAAATGAAATATTAAGGATGATGCTGCCAAAATTTTTTTATAAGAGAAATGGAGATAATTTGTGTTTTAGGCCTAATCTTGTTTATTAGAGCCGGGACCCTTACAGTTGGTATCAGAGCCTGGTTTAGGCAAGATTAGCCTAGATAGGTGTAGTATGTGGGACTGACTATGAAATCATGCGAAAATTATATGTGTGCTAGGGTAAGTTAGAGATGGGGTATTAGGATGTAGTAGAGTCTTAGGGTAATTGACCCTGAAATGTAGGATATTTAACTGTTCTCTACATTTGAATATGGGTACCCGCATACCTTAGTTCAAATGGATCTTGCAAGGGGTGCGGGCCCTTCTGTAAGAAATTCCAGTGTTATGGGACACCGGAAAGGGAGAACAATCAAAATATCACATAAGTCAGGGTTAAACCTATTGGTAGGACAGTTGTGCATAGGAAAAAAAAATTTATGAAAGACCGGCATGGTTACATAAGTGATGAATTGCTATCATGTCTTGGTTGTATATTCATACAGATTATTGCTTTGGAGAGAATTGGAAGGCACATCGGCTAATATAAATGTCTTACTTCTACAGATGGGAGATTCTGAGATGACTGGATCATCGTCTGACGGTCCGGAGTCGGAAAGTTTAAGTTGGATCGCGGACCAAATGGACTGGGAATTTGAATCTGATGAGACCGATCCAGATGTCATTCTGAAAGGTCCCCCAGACGGTTCAGATGCAGGGATTCGCTTGGGGCAAAATGAGAAAGATGACATTAATGAGGCAGAAAGTGCCATAAGGGGCGCACCAGCAGCTGAGGACCTGGGAGTCCTACCTAATGATGAGATGAACCCTGACGGAAGGATTTTCGTTGGGGGAATTTGGTGGAATTCCAGCTGGGTAGAAGATATGGACCTGTACGATGATAATGAAAATTGGGGATGTGATTTTGATGCTGTACTAGAGGAACCAGAAGAAGAGGATCCAGAAGAAGAACCAGTAGAAGAAGAACCAGAAGAAGAGGATCCAGAAGAAGACCCAGAAGAAGAACCTGTAGGGGACGACCGAGAGGAAAGCTCCTCGGGTTCTAACATTACCCCTTGATAGGAGTTTAGATGGGTGGCATTTTGTTTTTGTTGTTTTTGTTTTTGAAGAAAAGGAATGTTGATTCACATAAGTGATATTTTTTTTTTGTAAAGAAAGTGGTTGTCAATAGCTATATATGAACATGTGTCCCTTTAGGTCTGCATTGGTATGTTTTGAATGAATACAGTCATGCTAACGTATATGTTACCATGAAAACACTTTATGCATAAATGAAATCAGTGCTTTGGTTGTGAACTATTCTACTTGTTATCATTGAGTTACCATTGATTAAGTTCAACTATTCTTCTAGGTATTAGATGGATTTAAATTTTCCTCCATCCGATGCCAACTCGGAGGGCAATGTCCCATTGCACAGCGCAATTGGGAGCGTCCATCCCCCGGCAAGTCAAGAATTTCTGAGTGGGCAATCTAATGCTAATCGGGGAATGCCAGACAGAATCCCAGATTGGCTGTTGCAGCTGGCAAGTGTAAACAACCCCCGTAGAGCTCTTGAACAATTTCAAAAGCTAACCCACCAGCTTTCAGAGGAGGAGTTGACCCTATTCAAGCTGAAGAATGGCTCCGCCAAATTGAAAAGATACTGGATGTAATGGAATGTACTGATAACCAGCGGGTATCTTTCGCCTCTTTCATGTTCCAAGGAGAGGCTGAGCGCTGGTGGGAGATGGTAAAAGGAGGAGCTAGGACCCTGAGAAGGGAGATCTCTTGGAACTTCTTAATTAAAAAGTTCAATGAAAAGTACATACCCGGAGTGGTGAAAGACCGACTTGCAATGGAATTCCAAGATCTAAAACAGGAGCAATGGACAGTGAGTCAATATGAAGCTAAATTCACTCAACTGTCCAGGTATGCTGAGAAATTGGTGTCCGATGAGGAAGATAGGACGAAAAGATTCGTTTGGGGCTTGAAGCCAGAAATCAGGAGTAAACTGATCCCTTTCCAACTACAAGTTTACAGTCAAGCTGTGGAGAAAGCAATGGAAATTGAAAGGGACATACAGGAGAGCCAGGAGATGAGGACCAGGGAGCTGCCCTATATGAAGCGCCCCCGGTATAATAATGCCCCGAGCTTTGGGACTCAGTCCATGAGGCCCGACAGAGGTACTGGATCTTCCTTCATGCCCGCTCAGGGAAACAAGATGAACACATGGCCCAAGAATAGGGGATTGCCCCATTCAGCATCACCAATGTCCTCCCAACGCTCCAACTTTGCAGGAAACCAGTGGTGTCCAAGGTGCAACCGAAGTCATCCTGGCAGTTGCGCCGCTGGTAAGCAATGCTTTGTCTGCGGCAGAATGGGTCACATGAGGAGGGACTGCCCAAACTTGCATGGATACCCAGGAGCTAGCAGAGGAACGGGAAGACCAACCATGGGCATCGCCCCTACAACAGGAGGACCAGCTACCGCCTATCGGCAACCTTTCAATAGAACTCGCTCGGCCATGACACAAGCATCAGTACAGCAACCCAGAGTTCAAGGTAGGATGAATGCAATCACTCAGCAGGAGGCTCGAGCATCCAATGCCGTGGTGGAAGGTACCGTCTGTGTATCCGATAATATTGCTCGAGTATTGTTTGATCCCGGTGCTACCCACTCTTTTATTTCTTCATCTTTTGCTGCAATTATTAACAAGGAATCCGAACCTTTGAGCTATCAACTAGTGGTGTCAACCCCTGTAGGCGCCAGAGTGACCACTAGCGAGTATTATAAGGGATGTAAAATCATCATAGGTGAGATGAAGACACAGGCAGACCTGATTAAACTAGGAGAAATGGAATTTGACATCATCTTAGGAATGAATTGGTTGTCAACATATCGGGTTCATGTAGACTGTTACCAGAAGAAAATAATTTTTAAGTTAGAAGGAACTCCCGAAAGAGTTTATGAAGGGATGAAGAATAAAATTTGCACTCCAGTCATTTCTGCCTTAAAGGCCACTAAATTATTGAGGCAAGGGTGTCAAGGATTTTTGGCAACCCTTATTGATGAAGAAGGCATGAAGATTAAGATTGAAAACATAGAGGTTGCAAGAGACTATCCTGATGTTTTTCCGGAGGATCTACCCGGCTTACCCCCAGATAGAGAAGTAGAATTTTCCATTAATCTCCTACCTGGGACAAGTCCCATATCCAGGGCACCTTATAGAATGGCACCCGCAGAAATGAATGAATTGAAGGACCAGTTGCAAGAGTTGCTAAGCCTCGGGTTTATTCGGCCAAGTGTATCACCTTGGGGTGCTCCGGTGTTATTTGTTAAGAAGAAGGATGGGAGCATGAGGCTGTGTATAGATTATCGAGAGCTGAATAAGGTCACTATTAAGAATCGATATCCACTGCCAAGGATTGATGATCTCTTTGATCAACTTCAGGGTGCCAGCATATTTTCCAAGATAGACCTAAGATCAGGATACCATCAATTAAAGATCAAACCGGAAGATGTTTCTAAGACTGACTGCCTTTCGGACCAGATATGGCCATTATGAGTTTTTAGTAATGCCATTTGGCTTGACCAATGCTCCAGCAGCATTTATGGATTTGATGAATAGAATTTTCCAGCCATACCTAGATCAATTCGTAGTGGTGTTCATTGATGACATACTGATCTATTCAAAGAGCAGAGAGGATCATGAAAGACACTTGAGGATAGTGTTACAATTATTGAGAGAGAAGCAACTTTATGCAAAGCTCAAGAAGTGTGAGTTCTGGCTAAATGAAGTTGGGTTCTTGGGTCATATCATAAATGAGGAAGGAATATCAGTGGACCCTGCTAAGATCGAGGCGATAAAGGGGTGGCCTCGACCTACCAATGTCACAGAGGTGCGAAGCTTCCTAGGATTGGCTGGGTATTACCGGAGATTTGTAGAAGGATTTTCTAAGATAGCTGCACCCTTATCCCAGTTAACCAAGAAAGGCCTCAAATTTCATTGGGTAGATGATCAGGAGAAAAGCTTTCAAGAACTAAAGGATAAGCTAACATCGGCTCCAATCTTAGCCATGCCCATTGGAAACGAAGGTTATGTTGTTTTCAGTGATGCGTCAAAGTCAGGCCTGGGGTGTGTATTGATGCAACATGGGAGAGTAATTGCTTATGCTTCTAGACAACTAAGGAACCATGAGAAAAATTACCCTACCCATGACCTTGAGTTAGCTGCAGTCATTTTTGCCTTAAAAATTTGGCGGCACTACCTTTATGGAGTATCATGTGATATTTATACAGATCATAAAAGCCTGAAATATATTTTCACCCAAAAGGAATTGAATATGCGCCAAAGAAGATGGTTGGAGTTGATGAAGGACTATGACTTGGACATTCATTATCACCCTGGGAAGGCCAATGTGGTGGCTGACGCGTTGAGCCGGAAGTCTGGAGGATCCTTAGCAGTATTGTTAACACAGCAATCGGAGTTGTTAAGGGAGATGGAAAGAATGCAACTTGAAATTCACATAAGAGGGTCCCGGGATGGAGTGAACCAGATAAATCAAATTAGTATTGGTTTCGATCTCTATGAGGAAATCAAGGAAGCTCAAGGAAAGATGACCAGACGGCTAAAATTTTTGAGAAAGTGCAAAGAGGTGAAACCCAAGAATTTACCATTTCCAAGGAATTGCTAAGGAAGGGAAGCCGAATAGTTGTACCTCCAGATTTTAAGCTCAAGGAGCAAATTTTAATTGAAGCTCATTGCACCCCTTACACCGCACATCCTGGAACAACCAAGATGTATCAGGATTTGCAGGCAAACTTTTGGTGGGAAGGAATGAAGAAGGACATAACAAATTTTGTGCAGAGATGTTTGATATGCCAACAAGTTAAGGCTGAACACAAGAAGCCTCCGGGACTCCTCATGCCCTTACAAATCCCTGAATGGAAGTGGAGCAACATTACTATGGATTTTGTGACAGGACTCCCTAGATCCCCTCAAGGATATGATGCCATCTGGGTGATAGTCGATCGACTTACAAAGTCCGCTCATTTCCTACCCATCCGAATAAACTATTCGATGGATAGATTAGCCCAGATCTACCTCCGAGAGATAATCAGGATTCATGGAGTTCCTGAGACGATTGTGTCAGATCGTGACCCTCGTTTTCAGTCAAGGCTATGGATCAGTCTATCCCAAGCCCTGGGCACCAAGCTACACCCAAGTACAGTTGCTCATCCGCAAACCGACGGACAATCAGAAAGAACTATACAAATATTGGAAGATATGCTGAGAGCATGCGTGTTGGACTTCGGGGGAAACTGGGAGAGATACCTATCATTAGTGGAGTTTGCATATAACAATAGTTATCAATCTACTATTGGAATGCCGCCATTCGAAGCCTTGTACGGCAGGAAGTGTAGGTCTCCGATTTGTTGGGAAGAAATTGGAGACCGAACATTATTCGGAGCCGATATAGTGGTAGATACAACAGAGAAGATCCGGATGATAAGAAAGAGAATGAAAGCGGCCCAGAGTAGACAGAAGGCATATGCGGATCGACGCCGAAGACCTTTGGAGTTTGCAGAAGGCGACAAAGTTTTCTTGAAGGTATCACCAATAAAAGGAATGGTACGGGGTGGCAAACGGAATAAGTTAGACCCCCGGTATATTGGACCCTTTGAAATACTGGAAAGAATTGGATCTCTGGCGTATCGGTTAGCCTTACCACCAGAGATTGAGAAAATACATGACGTATTTCATGTATCCCAATTGAGGAAGTATGTGCCAGATCCGAGCCATGTTCTTAAATACTCACCACTGCAGCTCCAAAACGACTTGTCATATACTGTGGAGCCGGTTCAAATCCTAGATAGAAAAGAGAAGCAACTGCGAAACAAAGCAATCCCTTTAGTGAAGGTTCTGTGGAGAAGTAAAGAGATTGAAGAAGCTACCTGGGAATCAGAGGAAGAGATGATGCAGAACTACCCACAACTTTTTCAAGGTACGTCAGGCTTCGGGGACGAAGCTCTCTTTTAGGAGGGGAGAAATGTAACAACCAAATTTTATTGTACCTAATTTCTCCTCACCTTAAATATTAAGAATTTTTGGTTAAGGCATTATATAGAAGTAGTCACCCTCCATAATTCTATGTCAACAAATTGAACTTAATTAATAGACCCACTTCCCTTTTCAAAGTTTTTATTAACTATTTGATTGTGGTGACTAAAGTGATTAGCATGAAGGCTTATGTACATGTATTTTGGGCAAATTTATGACTTAAGCATTGGTAAAAGAAAATGTCAACATAATCCTTCATATCCCCTTAATCACCAAGCTTATCCTAATACCTTTTTAGTGGTAAGTATGCATTAGGGGGAAGATTAAAGGGCTAAGATCTCTTGAGATTTGGGTTTCCATGTGGCACCTTGAGAGGGGTCTTGGCCAAGTGGCATCATGAGAGAACCCCACCTAATTACTTGCAATTCCAAGGGGTTGACTACCAAGCTTGCCTCTTCATCTTCCTCTCCCAAAAATTCTGCAGATTTCCTCTCCCAAATTCTGCAATTTTTCCCTCTCATTTGTGAAGAACTTGAAACCCTAAATCCTCTATTTCATCTCCTCTCTAGAATTGGAAGGTATACCCTCTCTAGCCCTAAATCCTAGCCTCTCTCAATTCTGAATCAAGACTCCACCAGAGGGAAGGAGGAGACGCGCGCGCAGCAAGCAGAGCAGCAGCGGCACGCGGGGCGCTGCTACTTTGCCGCAAAACCGCGGCATAAAAGGAGATTCCGCGGCATTTTGGGGGAGGGAGGGCCCGATCTTTGGGGAGAAGATTCCTGGTGAACTGGGAGAGAGATCTAGCTCTGCAAAGCAGACATTTCCTGAAGGCTAACCCACTGATTTCGGATCTGAAATCCATTGTGAGTAAACCTAACTATTAGGGTTATGTTTTTCTATTAATGCTTGAAAAATCAGAACTTTGAATCTGTGTAGGTGCCCCACAATGGTAGTATTTGCTGTTTTTGTGATATCCTTACACTAGATGGAAATAAATGGGTATTACTTAATTATTGTGCCCCTATATCATGTTGTGATGAGATGAATGTGTGATATACATGTTTTAGCTCACTAATTAAACTTAAATAAGGTGATTTAGCATCTTAAATTCGCTGTTTGGTAATTAACTTTAGATTAATTGAAATGCAAGGGGTATTATATGCTTATTATGTCTCTACATTACATCGTTATGATATGCATGTGTAGAACTCATGTTCTAGTATATTATGTATGCCTATTGAGCCAATTTATCAAGTTATTTCGCTATCTTTCTTGGTTAATATCATGATAGTCGATTCAATGTAGATATGATATAAACTTGAAGCTTACTTTATGTTCACAAGAGTACATGGAGAATAATCCCTCTTTATGTCATAACATTATGTTGTGTACTAGTGAGTACATGTGGATGATGCATATGTTCATACGGGGTTGGAAGTGGCGCATTATGGCGTTACCATGATTTTGGGAAACCCAAGTGCATGTTTCTTTATTGTTGCACATCATTTTGGGCATGACATGTAAGTTAGTTTAGATTGCTTAGTATGAATATCATAACTTAAACTCGCATGATGCATTTATATATATAGGAGGAAGGGGCCGTGCGGGAGCCGGTAGGAGGGGGAAGACGGGGATTTGACACATGTATATGTATATATATATAAGGAGGAAGGGGCCGTGCGGGAGCCGGTAGGAGGGGGGAAGACGGGGAAACTTATATGTTTTATATGAATTATATATATATAAGGAGGAAGGGGCCGTGCGGGAGCCGGTAGGAGGTGGAAGGCGGGGAAATTTCACTTAGATTGAATGATATCTAAAAGTGAACTGTCAAGTTGCATACATGATTGATAATGCTTGTGTTAAACTAAAATGTCACTTGATGTGTATAACGAGCCGAATTGATGTGAGGGGACTAACCCACGAAAAGTACATACAATTATTTCTTTTGTGTCATGATATAGTTAAATGCAAATCTTTGATAGTGGAGTCATGTAGACCACATGTGTATGGAGCTTGGAACAAGTAAGGTAGCTTGAACAAGTTGTTGTTTATGGGACTCATTGTAATTTACCTCTTTTAAACTGTTTATCTTATGAAATTATTATATTAACACCCTATGACATGGTTTACTCATTGAGCTGTCGAGCTCATTTTATTTTCTTTCCACCTTTTTCAGGTTTGGATTAGGTAAGAGGCCACTCTAACTGCAAGGGTTATGTTATGGATTATGTGACATGTTGTGGTACCATTTTGTTTAGCCGGTGATATTAAATGTGTATGTATGGACTTTACCCAAGTCCTTTGTCTCTAAGGAACAAGTTGGGATGTAATTGATGTATATTTGTCCTTAAGGCATTTGAAACTAGGAACCTTCATGTGATGTAATGTTTTGGATTGTGATCTCCTTGGTTATGTTATGTTCTTGGACTTCGAAAGATGGTTATGTGTGAGGATATGATTGTTGGAAAAGTTAACCTTTGTGATGTTGTGATTGAAAAGATATATGCTTGTGATAGAGGATGCAAGTTATGACATTATGTATATAGTTAAGTTTCGATGAGTTGTGTCATGATAAGTAGGCCGTATGGGCCGAAATCCTTGATGGAATTAAGTAGGCCTTTGAGCCGAAATTGTGGGTTATTGTAGGTGGAATAAATGAAATATTAAGGATGATGCTGCCAAAATTTTTTTATAAGAGAAATGGAGATAATTTGTGTTTTAGGCCTAATCTTGTTTATTAGAGCCGGGACCCTTACATGCAGGGCATGTTATTTCCCATTAAGACATTACCACCATCAATTGACTGGTAGGTCACAAACCAGTCCCTGTGGGGCCATATGCGATAAGAACAACCTGCATCAAGAACCCACTCATCTCGTGAACGGACATTAAAGATGGTAACTGAAAGAACCTCATGTGATGTGGAGGTTTCTTCTGCAACACTTACAACCAAAAATTTCTCATCTTGAGATTTCATCCTTATATTTTCTTTTTCTTTGAGTTTAAAACAATCCCTTTTATAGTGTCCAAACTTATGACAATAGTGACACTCAACATTTTTTCTTAACCTAGATTTAGATATAGATTTTCCTCGAGATTTTTCTCGACCCTTCTCTGTACGACCATGGACGAACAAGCCTTCAACTTGATCCTCACTTCCTACAACTGACACATTTTGTCTTAACTTCTTAGAATGTAAAGCTGATTTGACATCTTCTAAAGAGAGTGTATCTCTACCATAGAGCATACTATTAACAAAATTTTCAAAGGAAGGAGGTAATGAGCATAATAAGATGAGAGCCTGATCTTCTTCATCTATTCTAACATCAATATTTTTTAAATCAATAAGAATTTTATTGAGCTCATCTAAGTGGTCTTAATTGGCGTACCTTCTTTCATGCGAAGGGTGAAGAGGCGCTGCTTCAAGTAGAGCTTGTTGGTCAGGGACTTTGTCATATACAAGCTCTCTAATTTGAGCCACAAACTGGCGGCGGTATCTTCATCGGTAACTTCCCGCAAAACTTCGTCGGCTAGACAAAGTTGTATGACACTATGCGCCTTCATCTCGAGTTCTTTTTTTTCGTCCTCGGACATGAATTCCGACAACTTGCCCTTACCGGATAAGACTTTCAACAAGCCTTGTTGCACCAAGAGAGCCCGCATTTTGACTATCTACAAACTGAAGCTATTTCTCCCGTCGAATTTCTCTACTTTGTACTTTATCGAAGTCATCTCGAAACCCACAAGAAGATAACACTAGCTCTGATACCAATTTGTTGTAATAGTGGGCTTCTAATGCAAGAGATGGTAAGTATAAAGAGAGAAAGATAACAATATAAGATGATAGAAATAAGGAGAACAACACATCAGTATTTAACGTGGTTCGGTCAATGTGGCCACGTCCATGGGAGAAGACAGTAAGAGGAATTCACTAATTAAAAGGAGAGAATATAAGAGATTACAATACAAATCTCACTCACTCAAGCCCAATGAAACCCAACTCACTAGAGCTTAAAACAAAAGGAAGATAAATGGCAAGAGAAAGGAGAAGACAAACAATATTTAGCAACTCTCTCTTCTCACTTCCATGGTCTTGAAATCTCATGCAATGTGATGCCTATTTATAGGCAAAACTTCTAAACCCCTTTATCACTTCACCCTACACATACATCAAAATCATAGGGTGGTTATGATCTTCATAGTGTAGCTAAGATCTTCATAGAGTGGTTATGATCTTCATAGAGTGGCTATTGATGACTTTTAGGGTGGCTAGAGATTTCATTGGGTGGTTAAGATCTTCATAGGGTGGCTAATTGATTTTGAGAAAATGTTTAAGATTATGATTTGGTTTATTCATTAAAGAAACATCAACAAGGAATCAGGTTGTTTTGTTTGGATTGTGAAATATCACCAATCTTGATAACGGATTAGCTTGACAATAACACGAAGAAGAAGAAGAAAAAGAATGCTTTATTCTAGCCTTTGCAGAAGAAGAAGAAGAAGAAGAAGAAGAAGAAGAATGCTTTATTCCAGCCTTTGCACTCAGATGAATAAATTCTTTTCTCCATTCAGCTTTCTTTAAGCCATCTCCTCAGCTATTATATTCTTTTTAATCACCTCGATCCAAGTTTTTTTTGGCCTACCCCAGGTCTTGGTTGCTTAATTAACTATTATCCTTTAACTCCTTCGGACTTGTGTATTGGTGGTTTCCATTGCACTCATCCAAACCGTCTCAATCATGCAGTGGTGATTGTTCAATACTTAATTATCCTTTCCCTGAGTTAAATATGAATCATCATCTGCCTTTGAATGTGGTATAAATTTAATACGCCTGTTGGTTTTTGATGTTGCAAAGGAGTTATGATTTATGAGTGAATGTGGGGATTTGAAGCCTTATATAAGACATGAGGAAATATCATAAGAATTAAAAGGTAGATTACATTGAGGATACAATGAGGAGAATTCTTGTGATGGTTTAGGCATGTGCAATGGAAACTCTCGAGTATTCCAGTTAGGAGTGATAGAATGGCAGTTGAAGGAGCGGGTAGGACTTAGACTAAAAATACACATGGGTCTAGGAAATAAAGAGAAGTATGATTATTGGACCTTAATTTATTAAGAGGGCTTGGACTTAACTCATGTATGCAACCCAAATTCATGTAATTGAATAATGCAAAGGAACCATTCATGTATGTTGGATCTTCTTGAGGGGCAATGCCTTACCAAGACCACTGGAACATTTTCATTTGACACGTTTGAAATATTCTATTTCCAAGTGTGACTGATGTGCCAAAACAGTATCATATGGAACGCAATGGAGATATATTATGGATATCTCACTTGATAATAGATCTGACACTCTTGAAGATTCAGTTTCTTCTAATTAATGTAAGATGAATACCTCCACTGTGTGCACATGCACACACGCACACGTCTGACACTCTTGCAGATTGTCCTTTTTTCCATTATTAATAAGGTGGATACTTCCCCTACACGCACGCACACATATACATGCACCCCATACTCACCCGTGCACCCACCCCCGCGTGCACACACATGCACCCATGTACACCACCATGCACCCTCCTACGGGTTCACACATGCAAGAAAATGCATACATAAACATGCACAAACAAACACTCGACTCGCACCCGCACCCAATTGGGGGGGGGGGGGGGGGGGGGGGAGTTCCTTTGGCTTATTGCCTTGGAACATGTGATCTCTACCTTCACAAGCAAAGTAATCTATACCAACAACTGAATTTTGTTCTTCGCTCTTGAGGCGTTTTATGTCATGTTAGCTACTGATATTTCCTTTTCTTGTAGGAGAGAAGATTGACAGGAAGTCGATTGACTATAGGTTGCATGGAAGCTCTTCCATGAAGATATTCAGAGCTTTTAATGCACTAGGAGCTATTGCTTTCTCATTCGGTGATGCAATGCTCCCAGAAATACAGGTGCCCTATGTTGTTTGACTATAATCAATATCTTTTATTAAGGTTTGTATTGATTGCCTTTTTAGTTTTGGTTCATGTGAAATTGTGAGTAGTTTGGGATGCAGAGCTTTCAGAAGTTTTATATAGGGATAAGGATTCTGATTATAGGATGGGATACTATAGAACTATAGAACATGTATAATATATAAATGTTTGGAAGATGTTATAACAGATTGTATGAATTATCTTCAATCAAACAGTCTAAATTCAATCAGAACTTTCAGCTGAAAAATGAAGTCAGGTTGAAATTTCTACTGCTTGTGAGAAAGGTTATTTTACTTTCGGATACCTCATGGATTTATAGATTTGGGGTCAGCTATATATGAATCACCTTTTTTTTTTTCCTACCTGCTTTGTTAAAGTTCTTATCCTCTGTTAAACTAGCAGCTATATCCTTTTTGACTGCTCCATGTTCTTTGGACGTACCCTCTGCCTTTGTTGCTCCGCCAAATACGATCCTAACAATCCTCATAACTGGCACATGTATTGGCTGCATTTCCACATGCCTAAACTATCTCAATCATTTATCCTTTATTTTATCCCCAGTTGAAGCTATGTATGACATATGCAGTGCATTCATCTCTTATTTTATGGCCTTATGGAGTGCATTGAACTCATCTCAGCTAGACTTGTTTTCTGGACATTTTACTTGATTGCCAACATGTTAATATGTGATAAAAATAATTCTCAGTAATTTATTAGTTCTAGTCAGTAAATATTCTTACTGGTACGTGTTAACATTCATAATTCCGCAAGGATGAGGATAATATTCAATCCACTTTGAGGTATTAGTGAAAACAATGGTTTCAACAACATTATTCCTTCCTTGACAGAGTACTGTGAAGGAACCTGCTAAGAAGAACATGTACAAAGGTGTATCCGCGGCATATGGAGTCATTGTTATGACTTACTGGCAACTTGCTTTCACTGGTTACTGGGCCTTCGGATCTCAAGTTCAGCCCTACATCTTGTCCTCCCTTATTATTCCTGAATGGACTATCGTAATGGCAAACATATTTGCTGTGATTCAAATATCAGGATGCTTTCAGGTACAAGTCTACAGTCCTTTAATGTGTTACATTGCATTAAAGATCACACAGGAAACATCTAGTGTTTTATCCGATGTTAGTGACTGGAGGTTTCCTTTTCTTTCAATACGGATTAAAAATTAACGCATTTTTATAATTTTTGCTTCTGATCAGATATACTGCAGGCCAACTTACGAATTCTTAGAAGAGAAAATACTGTCGAAAGATGAAAACCTTTACAGTATGCGGCTCAGGCGCTATGTATGGAGACTTGCTTTTACCTCGATCTACATGATTCTCATAACTCTTATCGCTGCAGCAATGCCCTTCTTTGGTGATTTTGTATCTATATGTGGAGCAGTTGGTTTCACTCCATTAGATTTTGTGTTCCCGGCATTGGCATTTCTGAAATCTGGGAGATTGCCCAAGAGGCCTGGCATTCGCCTTCTGGTTCAATTCCTTAACCTTGCTATTGCTATTTGGTTTTCTATCGTCGCTGTACTTGGTTGCATAGGTGCAATTAGGTTCATTGTGATGGATATAAATACCTACAAGTTTTTCCATGATATATGATCTTATTGGGTGTAGTGTATAGTGTAGTGTAGGGAAAAACATTTCTAGATTACATATAGCTTTGTATGTATCATATGGTGTTATGATGTAAAGCTGATTGTTCATGCTCTCTTGCTGATAGGTTATTATTTATTGGAAAGTGCAGGTTTGGGAATGTGTTTTTGAGCATTGCTCTGTAACCTGTTTTCCCTTTCAAGTGACAATTAGGTAACACAACACACACACACACACACACGCACACACACACACACACACAAAAGACAACACACACAGCACAAAACACCTTTTTTTTTTTTTTTGAAGTCACTGAATATATTGAAATTACTACACTTGGACATAGAATGGGAGTGGAGCTGGAACAAACCAGTATCCTCCTACAGGAACAAGAACTGGAACAGGGTAATGTCTATTGTAGCAATCTAGAGTCTCCTCATCCTCTTCCTCATCATAGGGCATCTCCTGATCCCCCTCGTCCTCGTCATAGTTCTCCATCTTCGCCTTCAGAGCGTGCTGCTCTACTCTTGTACAGCAATCCCACATTCTTGTCCCCATCATCATCGAAACCAGGAAACTACTTCTTCATCTCCCACAATACCATCACTGTCAGAAGGCTGTCGTGACCGCCCTGATGCGAACTCCCATCCCAGTCGATCCCAAGCATCCTCGACAGCCCCACCAGCCTCACATCACTGAAACACCTGTTGTTGTCGCCACAGGCCCTGGCCATATGCTCTGCGTCGTGCACCTGGCCCCAGTAGTTCCCAGACCAGCCGAAGAAAAGCGTCCAAAGTCCTCGGCAGCAGCGGCTGGCATACGAGCTAGACGATGTAGGCCACGTCGTAAATGCCGTGGGAGGTCACCCACTTGGTCTACGTCCCTGAATGACGTTGTATCAGAGTCTGAAGCAGCAGAGGTGAGAGAAGGGCTGTGGTCACACCATCTCTGCGGTTTTTTGCCGAAATTTACTCCACTGGGATCAAAGTCGCTCATATTGAACTGCCACGAGCTGAACCATTTTGAGGCTGTCGACGTTGAACTTGACGGCGCTGTAGATTTCTTCTTCGGAGGCGCCGAGGAAGACACAGGGCGCGAAAACCTGCGTACTTGGGGTGTAGCCTCCACTTCCTCAAGCAAGTTATGTCACCATACCTCTCGTGCTGCGTTGTTGTTCATCTTCATAGTTCTTTCTCTTCTCATTTCATTCCTTTTCTTTTCATTTTAAGCATCTAAATAGTAATAGAGCTTAATAGGTTTTCACTAAAATTATCTATCTTAAGAAGATAATTAGAAGGTCTCAGTAAAGCTAATTAAATGGGGATTCCATCTAATAATTGATTGATGATTTATGATTTGATGAGTTTGTTAACTAATGAAACTGGTTAGAACTCTGATTTAATATGTTTTCAATTTCCGTGTGATTTAAATAGTTTTTAGGACAAATATCTAAGTACTAATATAACAGAGAAGTTTCTTGGTTTTCACTTAAAAAAAAAAAAAAAAATCAATGCTAAGAAATAGGAAAGTAGTCATAAAGCTAATTAAATAAATATTCTCATCTGATAATATTTTTTAGAAAGTAAAGATTTATGGGTTTCCTAGCTAACGAAATGAATGGAAACTCTAATTCGATTGGCTCTTTTAGTGAGAAACTTTTGGGTGAAACATTTTCTAAATTCACCAAAAATTTCCAAAGACAATGTGGCAGCTAAAACTTTTCAAAATCAGGGGAAATGGGGTCTACAATGGGATTGTAGATAGATGCACACAATAGATGTCATGTGGAGTATTGTTGGGTTATTTTATGGATGATCTGTTCGGTACATCTTGATCTACACATGCTAATTAGTGCGAGGATGAAAAATTCAAGTGGTTCGTAAACCATGTACCCATATATGTGCGCCAAATTCCATCAAAATAAGCTTCATTTCAGCGTTACAAAAATAAGAAAATTTGATGCACAAGTTGTATAAGCAAATGGTTTCCAAACCACTTGATTTTTCATCATCTTACTAATTAATATATGTAGATCAAGATGAACAAAAAGGATGATCCATAAGATGACCTCTGGTGTTCCACATTATATCCATTGTAAATAACTATCTGCAATCTCATTGTAGACCTTGCTTTCTTAATATAGGTATAATGTAATATAAACCATCGAGCCAACTCAACTCAAATCATTTAAGTTAATGTTTAAAAACCTAACCCAACTCAACTAATAATCGGGTCAAGCAAGTTAACCCAAATACAACCCGAGGTCGATTAAGAGACGATCCATTCCTGAAAATTCAGGTCTGGTTCGATTTTGACCCATCTGGTCCTGACCGGTTGTCAACCCTAATTAGGACTTAGTATTCGAATTTGGTCAAAAAAAAAAAAAAAAAAAAAAAAAAAAGAGGAGGAAGTAGAAATATTTATTGTTAAAATTTAAATTCACATGAGTCTTCAATTTAACACTAATTATGTTTTTTTGTACTCTCACAAATAGTTCACTTTGTTTTGTTTTTATTTCCATTTTTTTTATGATACATAAGCATGAATTACACCTTAGACTTCTCACAAGTCACTCTCACTATTTTACCAGTGAACCAAACCCTATTGACTCTTTACATTTTATTTGAAACTAGTAAATAGCATGCATTTAATATGAAAATAATAATTGAAATGTTTAGTCTCACATATTCTTGAGGTAGTGAAAATATAAGACATGAAGACATAAGGCATGAATTTACACTGATCTCCGGGTAAATTTCACTAAAACCCCTTATATTTTGAGGGTTTTCTCCAATAACCTCCTCTTTTTCATGGTCAACTCCCGTACGTTTTGTAAATAAATCTATTAAGATGCACGACACCTGATCTCTTTGTTTGACTGGCCTTATTGCAAAACATAGAGTTATTCGCCTTTTATGTTAAGTTGGTTGAAGGTTAATTATAAATAAATCTAAATCCTAATATATTTACTATTTAGCACTTAAATTTCTTAAAATCTTAATACTAGCACAAACTATAAATCTAATTTATCCTCATATTATGTCAATAATTAATTTACTAAAATGAAATGGATATATGACTAAGGTCTCAGTTTGGAAACAAGGTTTAGTTTTTCATACCGAGGTTTGGGAGAGTTTGGGGTTCAAAACAAGGTTACTAAAACTGAGTCTTGTTTGGGAGCTAAATTGGAGTTTGAGAAACCAGGGTTTGAAAGTCTCCGAGCCTTGTGAAATTAGGGTCTTTCAGACTCTATTTTGAGTGGAGTTTCAGAAACTACGGTTTATATGGTTACAAACCTCGGTTTCATTTTAACTCTTAAACAAACCCCCGGTTTGGGAAACTCCGTTGCCAAACTAGGCCTTAGTGGGTTCATACCCGTTTCATCATCTTCTTCTCTTCACCCACATGTTTTCCCCTCTCCAACTAAACCTTGGTCTAATCCTCACTAGTACACTTATTAGATCTTTTTCGATTGCATCTTCTTCAGTCTTTTTATTTTCCAAAAACATATATCAAAATTTCGAAATTGAAGTCCTTTATATTTCTCACTTCTCATCAAAACTCAAAACCCATAAACTTCAAGTCCTCTTCGGATCAAACCAAAAACTCATCTCTTCCTTCCTTCACCAATGACAAAGTCTCTCATAACCTAAATCCTAATTTAAAATCATAACACATTATGATCCCATGGAAAGAATATACACACACACACACACACACACACACACACATATACACACACACACACATATATATATATATAGACACACACATACACACACACACACACACACACGCACACACACATATATATATATATTGTACCTCAGCCGACAGCTGATAGAGTTTCTCAGCCGGCGGTGACGTGACCGAATATATGCCACATATCAGTCGCAGAGTGTAGGCGCCAAAAAAATCAAAAAAATCCCGCCTAAAGAATCGTCAGTCAAATTGACCAAAATACCCCTTTTTACTTCTAAACTAGCAAAAACTCATCCACAACAAAATTTTTTCTAAAATAAAATATTTATAATTTACAGAGAATTTTCTGTTGAATATATCTACAGTTATAAAATTCCTAATTCTACTACATCAAAATTATAATGGAAAAAAAATGGATGAAGATAATGAGAAATAAACAGTAGCAGTGAAAAGTAAAAAACATGCGTGAAACATAAAAAAACTGTGATTTTTTATATAATTTTTATATTATTTTATTTCGTGTTATTTTCAATTCATATAGATTTAATAAAAGAAACTGAAATGAATAGAAAAATGAAATTTAATGTAGGCAGCTGTATATTGTTTTTCTATTACAAATGTACAGTGTAAAAAAATAATGAAATACAATGGTTAATTATTTTGCAGATATTTTATAAATCAGATATTCCCATAACTACAACAATATTTGCAGATTGGTTGGATAATATTCCATCCAATTTTAAATGAACTGCGACTATGGTCGGTCAAGGTACTTAAAAAATTGTTTTATTCTTAATATATATTATAATTGGATCCAGATCACAGTACACATACATTCAAAATTATAATAAAAAAAAATATATAATCATTACTACTACATGATAAGGAAACTCCCCCACCTAATATAATTTGAATTATATAATCATAATTCTAATATTTCTCTATAATACCCCTCGCAAACTCACAATAGAGAGAAAAAAATGTGAGTTTGAATACAACTAAAGGAAAATTTAAAATTCTGAAAATATATATGCTGAAAAATATGAATGTCAATGTCAATCCCACATGGCGCTATTTGACTTCTATCTTGAACTCCTCCTAGTAGACTCAAGATAGGCGAAACATCAAGAGTTTGAAAGAGCATGAACGATGAGAAGAATGTCGTATGATTGAGAGTATCCTCTGAAGGGGGAGGAGAGATGGATTCTGATCGATGACCGAGCACTTTTTGAAAATTAACCTAAGTCTCTTTAGAATGACAAGGCAAAATTTGAGCCTTTAAGTCTGTTCATAATAGTTAGGATGGACTCCAAAAATACATGGTGCTTCTTTCGCTTAAAGCGAGACGGATATTAAACTTGTAAGTCTCTCTAGAATATTAGAGCGGAGTCTAAAAACACATATTGTCTCTTTCGCTTGGAGCGAGGCGGATATTGAAATCAGTTGAAGAAACTGAATTGTGTATTGTTATTGATAAGGGCAATGTCTCAATATATAAATTACAGTTACATGATAAGGAAAGTCCTACTCTTAATGTAATCAGTATTATATAATCCTAATTCTAATACTACTCTTTAACAAGGTCAATCAAGCATTGAGGGGTATTGTGAGATGGAAAATAAAAAGGTAAATTGCACGAAACAACCCTATGGTTTGACATGTGTTGCAAATATACCCCTGAAAATTAAAACTAGTTCACAACGCTCTTGGTATAGCTTTGGCCCACCGTTTGACTTAACAAATTTTGACTTAACTCTTGAAATTTAAACCACACTAAGCACATGTAAGTCACGCGCTAGAGTTAAACTAACAAATGTTTAACTCTTAGGTCAAAATTGGGTCAAAATTAAATTAGGAGTGTTGTGAACTAATTTCGTCTTCAGGGAGTATAATCTTTAGAGGGTACAAGTACAAAGCATAACAAACTAGAGTGATGTTTCGTATAATTTATCCAAAATAAAATATAAAGGTTGGTTATGAACCTTCAAAAGCTAGGGGTTTGGTAAAATTTACCAGTGATCCAAAGACAAATTATTAACATTTACAATCATTATCCTCTCTCTCTCTCTCTCTCTCTCTCTCTCTCTCTCTCTCATATTTAGCATGATTTGCGGTCTTATTTAATATTATTTTTATATATGTCTCTCATTTAGCATGATTTGCTGTCTATTTAGTATGAGTTTTTGATATATGTTCTAGGATTTTGACATGTCAAGATAATCTCCTATTATAAAATGCAATTGATGTGTATTATAATAATTTTAGTTATTCCAAATAGTTTCAATTGATAAGTCAAATTCCAACAAAATATAACCATAAAGCTATTAATTAACATGGTGGAATATTGGAGGAAATGTTATTAATTGACATTATGAAATATTGGAGGAAATTGAAAGGAACTCGGTGCCATGAAAACCTGTGGAAGGTGGCATATCAGTTTCGAACCTAAAGAAATATCATATTAGATTTTTCTTAAATTCGGTTTGGGTCTAATATTTGAGATCCGTATCCAACCCAAATCCGATACCTACGGTAATGCAGCCAAAATTTCCTATTTGACGGAGGTGGGGGTTTCATTTATTTGGAGTGTAAGTCAAAGGGTTTCTTTGGTTTTTTTTCTAACATATTAGAACTCAGAGAGTAATACTGGGTGGGATTTTGGGTTTCTTTGTTGTTATTTTTGTGATCCATAAAATATTGGTGCAAGTTTTCTAATCTAATAATAATGAATTGGTTTAGACAAATCTTTTTAG
The DNA here is from genome assembly GCA_038442645.1 of Agave tequilana. Classification (NCBI taxonomy): domain Eukaryota; kingdom Viridiplantae; phylum Streptophyta; class Magnoliopsida; order Asparagales; family Asparagaceae; genus Agave; species Agave tequilana. Next base: position 4,309 of record JAVJIF010027288.1, on the reverse strand, counting down.
TCAAAGAAATATATTTTACAGGTTCTCTATTTGGAGAGAGAGAGGAGAAGACAAGCAAGCTTCAGTCCTCTTTTTCTTGTTGGCTAAGAGGGGCCAGCTGCCTTTGCATACAATAGACTACTGGCCATATACCAATCTTACCAAGCAAAAAGATCTTAGGGAAACATCCAACTTGGATGTCCACATCTGAGTTCCTGGGTTGTCCACACCTTGATTTGCCGACCAATTGGCACAGTCATTACCTTCTCTGAATGAATGCTGCACTATATAAGCATCCCCTTCAAATATCAAATTATGGGTTGCAGAAATAAGTGAGTGATTGCTCATGAACAAGAACAATATAACAGCGAAAAGCTTAACGAAGAGATTGCAAAATAGAAATCATGTGGGCAGCCAACTTCTTCAAAGTTCCTGATTTAAAACCAAAAAATGCCAGTGTATGTTATGAGATTAAAAAAAACTCTGACTATCATTTTCCGCTCCTCTAGCCTACTGTTTTTCCGCAAACGTGTTCCACAAGTCTGCAACAATAGCATGCGAGAACATGTTAATCTAAACTCTCAGTCTGAATCTTATGGTCATCGACTTTTGCTTGAGAAATATCACATATTATCTAATTTATTTGGTCAAATTTTTTATCTTAGTTTTATTCATTAAATCGATAATTTACAAGGGGTGATATTAGTATCTATAGTCAAATGTACATGACTCGATTTCTCGTGACCCCAAGTTTCATAAAATTGACCTATATACACTCTTTAAATGAATAAGAAATGGTCTCCTCTCCATTTGGCTCATCATAGCAGGAATTAATTGGAGGGAGCTGATTGTTGATCCCGTCCTTATAATCGTCTCTATACTCCTCGGGGTCAATGTCATCATCACAATCATCCTCATCATTGTTACTTCCATCATAGTTGGCATCCTCGTCATCGTCATCAGTATTGAAATCAACAGCAGTATTGAATGTTTCAAGAAAAGTCTCATCATCCTCATCCTACAAACAATGTGCAAAAACATTTTGTGAGATGTATTTGATTGGTTGAGATGCTGACTTATTAAGTGGAACTTGTGTTTGTTTTAGCATATGGAAAATTTTCTAAGAACTAATTTTCTTGCAATTAACAAGGACTAGAATTAACTAAAGAATAAGATAGTGCCCACTAAAGTAGAACTAAATGTCGCCCTAACAGAAAAAGCATAATCTCCAAACCTCGATATAATTACTCATTGTTAACTTTAAATCATAGGAAATCATGTTGATTAATAGAAAGCAGCTGTGTACAAATACGATTTGCATCTATTTTAAAACAGCTGACAGCATATCAAACAAAAATCAGTTAATTATTGGTTATCTTATCTAAAAAACACAAAAAAAATCTATTACAGAACTCCTTTAACAGCTTCAAATTCATAAAATAATCTCTCATTATCAACGAGCAAAATCAAAGTGGAATAACAAAAATAAGTGACATTTCAAATATATACCTCAGTTTCCTCATCTTCAGTAGAATATGCTGAATCTAATTTGGAATACAAGTTCTCATCACCTTGCTCTTTAACATCTTCCATTTGACACTGAAAATAGTACGGAGAGAATAAATGAATATTTTTTCAAAGAAAAACGAACATAGATTTTGATGGAAGAAATGGGGACTGGGAATTATAAAAGTTCATTGATGCAAGTATAATAAATCTTTATGAAGTCATATACCAGTTCAGATCTCAGCTGCTCCACCCTTTTGCGTAAATTTGAGATATGATGATTTAGAGCCTGTTATGCAAAAATAAACAAAGACTTTAGCATGATTTGTCGAGTATGAGAAAGGAAAAGAGTAAGGATCCTAAAGTTGTAAATGAAACTTTGTCGGTTTTCTTTCTTCTTTTTTTGTTGTGTTTGTGTGTGCATATGTTCGTTTGTTGTTGTTGTTGTTGTTGTTGTTGTTTGGGGCTGTTGGGTTTGGGTTGTTGGGGTTCCGTAGGAACTTATGTTGTTACCTCACGCCTTTGAATCTCTATAGAGCGAGCAAGAGCCTTTCTTTTAGTCAGGAGATTCTTGGGCCTCAACGTAGGAGGTCGCTGATAGTCCTTTCCTCTGTACACAATTACTGCAAAACCCTTGGATATTTTGTCCACAGAAACTAAAACTCCCCCGCTCTCAGCTTCAAGAGCCAATGCGACATTCTTAACCTGCGCGAAAGTTTTTGCTTTCACAATGACCTTCACAAGTTCCCGGTACTTCCAGTGCAAATGCATATTTTCTACAGTACCATCAAAACTCCTCTTCTCCCTAAATTTGAGCCAAATTAATAGGAGGAAATACTTTAGTTCCAAGGGCAAAATATCACATGAAATAAAAACAGTTCGATGTTTGTATCGCTGTAATGTGAGTAGATGTAAAGAAAATAAAGCTACATCATGAAAATGGTAGGAGGAAATCCAATAAATCACGAAAATCTCGAATTAGACATGGATATTCTACAAAAGCAAAGTTTTAAATGATTCAAAATCCTCCTATACTGGATCCTGGGAGAGAAGGCAGTAAAAGAAAAAAGGATAGAACCTTAATATGGTCTCAACCTCTACTTATTATGAGAATAGGTTTTCTTCTCCCAGTCCTTTTTGCGTTAAAAAATAGTCAACATCAAATAAGTTATAATGCACACTTTCAACAATTATATTAAAGCAATAATGAAGCAGTGATATGTGTTCCAGAAAGTCGGTTTAAGATATTACAGTTATAGCAGTCCATGAAAATCTAAATAACTTGTACTGAGGTTTAGAAATTGGGATAAAGACTTTGCAGTCGTTACTAAAGTCTTGAAAAGAATAGATTATTCATGGCAATTGTTTTCATGATATAATGTCTATAAACAAGAAGAATGAAAAAATACATCAACAGAAAATTTATTATACTATATATGAGTTTACTGGCACAGGTGCCTTGAAGATTACTTGGGAGATTGTTGGACCACAACCCATCAGCTTGAGCTTCTGTGTGTAGAAGTTATATAACAGGTTGAAACCATCATAAAGTTGGTGACTTTCACCACCAGCATTTAAAACCAAGGAAGGAAGTTGAAGATAAAAAGTAAAAGTAAAAACAATTCAGAAAATTGGAATACCCAAGAAAATGTGAGCTTTTACGGTAAACAGAACAGTTTTCCCTCAAGTCCAGAAGGTCGGCAAGCTCAGTAAGATTATTTGGCTTCAAATATAGATATTAGTTAAATGGAAGAAGAGTTGGTAACTACCAAGGAGTAAAAAGGCCTTCATCCTCAACCCAAGCTTGCGAAACATGAACCTCTCTTCATCAGTTATGCTCTCTGGGTCTGTTGTCCGTTCCACGGGCTTCAATGACTCTTCCACTTTGGCCAGAGCCCTTTCACCTTTCGATAACTTCCGCTCAGCCTGTTGGGTCATGTAAAACGTAAGTAACTACATACAAGAAAATGAAGGACCTATGTTTTAGATTTTGTGCGCACGTTTCTCTGCCAAGAAAAACTAATGAACAAAACCATAGCTATTAAAGGACTGTATAAATTCCGTCCAGCAACAATGAATAGTGAGTTAAAGTGAATCAAATATCCAAATATTGGTTTAATATCACAAGAAACAACAACATTGTATATCACAAGATACAAGAACATTCTAGGACATTTCATTCTCATTATCCGCTATACATATTGATTTTGGGAGTGCTACATCATCCCAGATGTTTTAGGTCATCCTCAAGTAGTAACTACAGATGATTGAATTAGAGTACAAAGGAAACTAGATTTATGTTCGTATTGCCTCTAAGGAATTTAGGTTATTTTCAAACTTAGGTTATTTTCACTATAGATGATTGAATAAGATTAAGAAACTGGATTTACGGTTGCATTGCTCTAGAGGAATTTTCTTAATTGCAAAGCCCCTAGGAAATGGCACATATGCACTTTTTTTTAGAGAGAACAGCATATATGCACTTAATGAAGTATCACAAAGAAGCATGCTTTTAGCTGAACATTGATAGTGGATTTTCCACCATTCCCTTCTTTAATTAATGAACCACGAGAGTAGGAGAAATTAACAAATTTGGCCTTCTAAAGATAACTTCTACAACCTTCCATTCTAATCCTGTACCTAAAGATAGGGTTGCATTGTGTCATCAATCATTTGAAATTTTGAATATACATGGGGAATATAATATGAGTAGGTCAGCACTCAATAAATAAGGGACTTCAGTCAGCAATTTATGCAGAGGACATCTGCATTCTAGCTGTGACTATTTTTACAAGGAGGATCAGATGCAACGAAAAGGGTTCAA
>JAVJIF010027287.1:0-59390 GCA_038442645.1 Agave tequilana | reverse complement strand
GCCTTTAGACTCAGATTTTGAGGAATTGATTGTTTTCGAATTATTGAATTGATTATTTTCAGATCATATCCCTGTATGCTTTGCCTATGGCATTTCAAATTTAATCTTTTCAAAGATAAAAATTATCCAAGAGTCTCATGTGACAATTGATTCTATAATGAACACTAAATATGTGTTTTGAGTTAGAAATGAGATAAGTTCTTTTTCCTATCTTAATTTTTCTTTTAGTTTTAAAAATCTCTTGTATATTATTTCTTAGTTTGATATAAATAACGAAGTTATGGATTGAGACAGGTAAATTAGATAATTTTTATCCAAAAGATATGAATCCCATGAGTAGTTGATTTGCTTCTACAAGAGAATGTTCTCTCTCAGGTTGGATTTTTCAAATTTTGGAAAATTATTTTAGAGTTTCATGTAAAGGATATGAAAGATATCTTGGCAATTTTTAAATTATCTATTCACGAAAACTATACTTGAGTTTTATATATTATCTATTAATGAGCATTTTAATTGCATAATTTTGTATTTCTTGGAGATTTTCATTTAAAATTTTTTTATTAAAGAATTGATCTCTTTGAATCCGAATAAAGAAATTTACTAGTGATATTCATCAAATATTAAGGCACATAAGATGATTTTAAATCAGTACTCTCCTATCATCTTTTGTGCATGCAAGTAAGATAATTTTAAATCTCAATAACAGTGATAAGTTCTCTTCTTTTATTAAGATATCTTCAGATATATACATACTTCAGTGTTCAAATTTTAAAAAAGGCAGTGGATATTCTTCAGTATCCAAATTGCCTGTTTGAACTGGATGCATGTGAAAAATTTGAAAATTTTGTTTTGTATTTTGATTGTGTATTTCAATATTAGATTGGACCCTATTAGTGTTCTATTATATGGATTTTTTAATCTACAATTTTTCTTAGAAAATGTGAGATTTTCAAACCATGATTTGTGACTAAAACACAAATGGTATTAAATAGCATATTGATTAAATATATGGTTCAACCATAATGATGATCATGGTGACTAGACATTTCATAATTTTGGTTGTGAATTCTCAGAGGTATGAGTATTTGGACATTTTTTTGCTTACAGTTCAATTTTTTTTTTATTATGACACTGTTCAAGTTGAGAATTATGTTATTACAAATCTATTTATAATATTTGGTGACTTGTAATTGAGATTTTGATTTCATCTAAGTTCAGTTTCTTTTGTCTTATTAGATGTATTAGAAATATTAATTGTTGTTATTTAAAATCATATAAGGCCATAAATGATTAAATTCACGTGCTTTCCGAGTGAACTAATTTCAATCTTAATAGCAAATTTTGATCTATAGATACAAGTATAGTTAAAATTCAGTATGGTACCTTCATAACTTTCCTTTTAAGTTTGTATAAGTTTCCTATTAGTTTCACATAAGTTCATGAAGTATTATTATCATATATAATCGACAATCTCAGTAAAGCTTTTGATAACTTAAGATAAATGTGATTTTTCTGGTCAAATTGTGAATGTGAATACCATTGCTTGTGTTTAATTAAAGTTTTTAGGGTTTTCACTAAGGCTTCATTGATAAAAGCAATATTATAAAATTTCATAAAGTACAATAACTCCAGTGGTTTATGTGAGATAAGATTAACGATCGTTTGAGTATAACCTAATATGAATAGATAGATCTGCCCAAAGGTAGATTATTTAGTAATATATTTTGCTTTACTCTTATTTTGAGATTCTTTAGTTGTGACTCATTAAGATTGACATGAAATACACCTAGAGGGGGAATAGGTGTTTGCTAATCAAATGCAATTTTAAAACTACATATGATGAATTATGCAAACGGTCACTCAAAATAAGAATTGAAGCTGAATTTCATGAAGGGCTCTAAAACTTCTCCTCTTTAATTTCTCTAGATAATGAGTTGAGGTGCTCAATTGCCTCCTTGTTGAGATGAGTATAGACCGGTAATGAAGTGATGGAATGAAACAATTATAGAATGCAAGATGAACAATTACACAAGTATGAAAATGAAAATAATAGAGAGCAAGACATAAGCAATCGCAAACACAAAGAAATTTGTTCCGAGGTTAGAGCCACTGTTCTACGTCCCTGCCATCACCACTATGAAAGATTTCACTATCCTCTAAGGGATCTTCCACAAAGGGACCTTACCCATCGACCAGGCGGTCGCCGTTTTGGCCTGCAATGGCCATCGGTAGACCGGGCGGTCGACCGTTCTGGCCTGAAATAGTTTTTTTTATGAAACTTGTGAGTTTCAAATATTTTCTAAATATTTTGTATTAGTTTATAGGTAATGTAGCAATGTATAGAATATGAAATACATGTTCTAAACTTGTTATAAAATTTGAAAAATTATTAGACATGTTTCAAAACCAAACAGGTAAAATACTAATACTACCAAAACTTGTATTTTTCGAAATCGTGTATTTTATAAGTGTAACTTCTTGAGCATCATTATATTATTCTATATTTTAACAAACTAATATCTTATAAGGCTCTAGATTACTACAAGATTTTCAACCGGGCTTCTCCATTAGCGACGTCGAGTGTTTTGAGTCTTAATCCCGTATTTGAATCTTCTTGAGTCTTCAACACCTTCCTTTAGATGAAGAAAACTCCTTGAATCCTTAAAACCCTGAAAGATACTTAAACACTTGAACTTGATTAGTACAAATAACCACATATGTTTTGTTATCATCCAAACCATAAAACGAGTGATTGTAATCTTGGGCCAACATGACATCGGTGCCTAGGTTACTTAAAGTTTAATATATTTCAAAGATGACTATAGAATTTTTAGGTAACCTAGTATGACAAAATAGACTACACGTATTGGTGAGATTAGGATAATCCTAAGCCCAAAGAATAGAAAGGTCGAACCGAACGTGATCAATCTAGTCTTGAGCATGATTTTATCATCAACTGGGTGCAATCATAATTAGTCATTACCTAAAGGCAAATTAAATTGTTGATTGTCGGACCTGCAGAGTGAAAAGGCATGAACCCTGAACACAATGCCACTCTGACTCGACCGTCCTAATCCCGGATAGGCTCGTGACAGTAAATAATTAATGCATATATATATTCACATAATTTTATTATGTGCCAGTAAATATTAATCCAGTCTAGAATTTATTTCCGCTGCTGTTATAGATCCCACCTTAATCCATAAGCATTTGACGGGAATAAAGACCTTGACATACTCAAATTATTCATTATGAAAGATGAAACTTCAGATAGTATAGTGTTGTCTTGACTATAATTTTGTGCTAACTAAAGACAAGTCCATTATTGACCCAACATCTACTAATGCTCAAAAGGCAGCAACTCAGGTATCCATTAGCAAATGGATTAAGACCAACAAGATGAGTATCTCATAATTAAGTCTTCTATAGATCTCATTATGTTTGGTGAAATTCTTGAGAAGGAGAATGCTAAAGATTTGCTTGTGGTCATCAAGCATCATTTTGAGAGATCCGTCAAGGGTGGCAGTATAGTAGAGTTCATAGGAACTTTCAGACTAGTTTTAAATTCTAGTCGTGTTTTAGATCAGGAAGAAATCTTTTATGTGCCATATTTGAGGCGTATTTTGATCTATGTTCCAAACTAATTTTTTTAGATATGATGTCATTTTTAAAAGTTTTGGTTATGGTGTTAATTTGAATGAATCTGGTTTTATTATCCATCTCCATGACAATTCTATTGGTTCTGATTTGCTCGTTGATGGTTTATTCAAATTGACGTTGGATGCATCATATGAGCAGTTTTTTATCATTTGTCAGTTCTTCTCATAACATTTTACTTACTTCTGAAAAATGTCCTAGGATTTTCTTGCAGTCCTTTATGTTGTGGCATCAACATCTTGGGCATATTTTCATAGAGAATATACACTCTTTTGTAAAAAGAGATATTCTTGGCCCTCTAGATTTTTCTAATTTCTTCACATGCTTTGATTGTATTCGAGGAAAACTGACCTAACTGAGAAAATTTGAGTTAGGCAGGAATACAGATCCATTTTAGCTTATCCATATTGATATTTGTGGACTTTTTCCCATCATTTCTCAGGAAGATCATAAATATTTCATTACATTTATTAATAATTTCTCTCATTATGCATATATTTTTCTCATCCACTCGAAATCTAATTCTTTAAAAGTTTTCAAGACCTATCAAGTTGAGTGACAGTTGAATCAGAAGATAAAAGTCGTAAGCTCTGATCGAGTGGGAGAATACTATGACTAGATCGATCAGGACAATCAACACTCTGAACCATTTTGTAGATTTCTGAAAGATCAAGGAATTGCTACTAAGAACACCATATCTGAATTTTTATTATCTTTTGTTATGGTATAAAATGATATTGTTCTTGAATCTATCATTGTATTTTAATCCTACAAGAGCTCCTTAGCTTAGTAAAGAAGTGCCTTCTAGAGTGTTGGATATGTGTTGATTGATTGGGTCACTGTTAACTTATATAGTTGATTTAATTATTGATACAACATGTGATATTTTGTCTTGTAATCAGATTGCTGAGTGAAATTATGTATGCTCATTGAATGGTTTTATTTCTATACTCTAACTTTAGGTTGGTAACATAAAGAGTCATTTTGCATTAGCTTATTTTGTCAATCTGATGCGCTTATTTTGATATAATGCATAAGTTCACACTGGAGAATATTGCAGACCTACTCACCAAAAGACTCTTAGTGATCACCTTTTAGGGACATTGTGCATGCATGAGGGTATTAGAGTCATCTTGATTATTATTTTTCTGAGTGGGATTATTATGTGCATGTCCTTGAGTGAGAGTTTTTATGTTAATTTTTAGTAATGCCATTTGTATTCTTAATACATTTTATATTTCAGTTTCATGAGATTTTTCTCAGACAGTTATTATGATGGCATACAATTATTATATAGTGTTTATTTCAGCTGATATTGTTAAATAGGCATTTATAGTATTAAAGTTAAAGATGTGCAATTGCACATGTTAAAATATAAAGTGTATTTAGAGAAGACTATTAAGGATTCTCAAGTCGCTTTGGCTGGACGTGGGTGGCTCCACGACCATAAGCCTTCATCTCAATATGAGCGTGGTATTCGCATGATGATCATCTAAGTATTGAGATAACGTCTGTCTGATAAGCACATGTTGCAAGACACATATGAAAATATATTATACACACTAAATGTACATTTTTCATATACGTACCAAACTCTACCAATAAAATATTTTCTCGAAAGATGTTAAGGTCATTAGCATGAAAGTACATGATACAATTAAGCAAAAACATAAAACTCGACCGAAATTCGTCCGTGAACCGTACTAGTTATTCTTTCAGTCGTAGAGTGTCAGTATTTTATTGCACTATGACTAACGATAAATTTCACGTATGAGTTTTTTCAAAAAAATCAAAGGATAGCCATCCGCTTTTAAAATAAAATTGTGATATGGGATATTAAAGATTTTTAAAATAAATATTTTTTTCAAAATTCTAGTCGGGTATGTCTTGAGTGGGAAACTGTAAGATATTTCCTGATTCGATTCATACCCAATTTTCTATCCCATATCATGATACACGTGAAGTTTATATTGGTTAATATATTAGGTCTGTCTAATAGGAACACTAAGTTATAAAAGGTCGGTGAGACCTAATACTACTCTCTTATTAGGTTAGGGGTATTATGAGAAGGCCACTAATCAAAAAATTATATATAGAGAAGAAGTCCCTCTCTACATCTATGCATTGATCTCTACCCATAGAAGACTAGTTAAGTAGAGAGAAGGCTCTCCATCTCGTTCTCTACAAGAGCGATCCAGATTTGGATACAATTCATCATCCTTCAAAGAGATATGTTATCTAAAGCTCCTCTATTAAGATTCATCATACATGCTATTTAGATTTTTACATAGATGCAGTTGATGCTCTTTTATGATATATAAATTCTAACAAGACATACACGGAATATTAGATCTGAAAGATGCTGATTACTATAAAGCAAAGAAACTACCAAAGGTACTAACATTGAACATTTGTGCATATTGTTTTGATTTTATATAGTAACTAATAGGAAGAGTATCCAGCGGAAACATCTATCGCTTTTAGAAACTTTCTGTGATCAAGTCACAAGACAACTCTCTAACTTCCGACTTTTCATAATAAATAATCATGATTGAAAAGTCTCAATGAGAATGATATTCAGCAATTTAGCCATATGCAGTGCTAAAATAGCTCTTGGAAACATTGTTGCCCAATATCTGCAACACCTTGCCATTCGATGCTCCCACACAACGCGGCATCTTGAATTGGCTCATTGTAGTCCCGATCCCTCTATAATGGTCTATGACCTTGTGGAAGGTTCCCTTGTTGACGATCCGCAGCTCTAGGGGTCCAATTATCTGGTTCTTCCTTGACCGGACATAGGCTGATTCCACAAATGCCAGGTCCAAGCAATTGCTGCATCTTTTCAAGATATCCTCGTCCGCATCTTTATTCAATTCCAAGAAGATGACATAGTGGCCAGCCTCAGATGAGAGATCAGCATGGGTCGTGAAATCGAGTATTTCAAGCTCGGCTTCTGCTAAGATATGGGATGCTTCATCTATTGCCAATTGTATGTCTTTCTCTGTGTTCTTGTCAATATTGATGCTCAGAAGGTTGTTTCTTCGGCATACAAACTGTAGCTCAGGTGTGGAGTTGTGAAACCCTGTAACCTTCACAATATCTCCAAGCCTGTACCGATATAAACCTGCGGTTTTAAGAAGATCACAATAAGCAGTGATGCAAGGAAAAAACAACCATTGAAAGTGAGATATCAGAAAAATGATATTTTTTACCAGCAAAATTGGTGATGATAACTTCATACAGATTTCCAACCTCAACTTTTGTCAGCCCAACTGGCTCCAGTTCCGTATAACGAATCATAGAATCAATATTCTTCAATTCCTGTGCGCCAAGATTCTCCCCGAGAGGAAGAAATTCAAAATAACCGATATTGGGAAACACTGCATATGCCACTGCCTCCAGTTTTGATCTAGGATTGACATTAGCACCAATCCATCCTTCCGAAGCCCCATAGTAAGCGCTCACCAATGGTAAATTTCCAGCATAGTGTTGCAATTTCTTCACGTAGGGCTCCATTGATCCCGTCATGATACCATACACATACTTAACATTAGGCCATAGCTCTGGGATCATACTGTTCCAGTTTCTTAAACTCATACATTTTTTGTAGATGGTATCAGCCAAATACGGATTTGGGTCAAGATTTTAGACACAGGAGCTCGGACTGATGGAACGGTTACTCTACTTGACAGAATCCCGTATCTGATATCATTGCAAAGCTCTTTCCAGACCAGCTCAAATGTTTGCAACGCGTGAACAATGCTGAATGCGAAGGCAGAAGATATGATATGCACCTCGCTGGAGTAAATTAGCCCACATAGTAAGTGACAAGTACAAGGATTGATCATATTCTGGGCAGAAGATACTTCATCAGGACTGCAGCATTGAGAATGGATGTCCTTCATTGTGTTCTTGAACTGTTGGCTTCGGTATATGTTTGTTGTGCCTGTCGTGGCGAGTAGCCCCCCTTTGGTTATGGACTGTTTGCTGGCATATATGAATTGGAGAGCTTTTCCGTTTGTAACGGGGTATTCTCTGTGAAATCAAAAAAAAAAAAAAATATCGAGACAATCATTAAATTGAGAAGTTGAGAGTTGATTTTGTGCAATGCTAAATTACCTATGGGAAAAGAGTTTTACCTGTTTATGAAAGCAAATGACGTGCGGTAAATCTGCATGGTTGACCGCAGCATTTCCTCGTTGAAGGGCAGAAACTTCGATTTTCCTTGCGTAGTACCAGAACTGAACAGAACACAAGTTTTCAACATTTGATAGACGAAACTTGAATTAATAAAAACAACATATAGTACCTCAATGACAAGGTTGTAACTGGTTTCCCGTTAAAATTGGTGAAGTATCGCCATCCACAATTCTCTGAAAGTAGGGCTCCAGGTCCTCATGAGTGACAAGCGGAATGCAGGCTTTAAAGCTTTCGGGATCAGTTCTCCCTACAAGCCCCAGGCTCGCAGATATTCTGTGTTGCTGTTTTGCTCAAGAATCTTTCGTAGTGTCTCATTCTGAACAAGGGCAGCATTTTTAGTCATTGATTCGAATTCTTCTATGTCCACATCCAAAGTATAGTCCACCGGTTCACTCGGAACTTTGAAATTCATTTTGGAACCAAAAGTAGTAGTTCAGCTGATATTGCAGACAACTAACCTATTAAGATTGAAGGAAAACAAATAAGAACATAAAAGTACTTTGCTGATGCACCACTGGTGCTTGATATTAGTCATGAAGAAAAGATTTGGCAAAAGGGGAGACTACAGTTTGAATCCTGTTAAGGTGCAAAAAAGTTTCATATATTTCTCTTAAAAAGAACATTCGTAATATTTTTAGAGATAAAGTAACAGTTCAAAATCATTATAACCATGACCATAGATTCAGCAAGCACAAACGCTATAAGAAGATTGTTTGCTTGTCTGTGTGTGAATGCGTGCATGAGTATGCAAAAAGCAAAAGACAAACAACATGTAAGATTATACGAATAGCTAAATCGTCAACATGATTCAATGATGCGTATCTGATCTCAATCTTAGATGCAGTAATACATGGAATTCCCAAAAAGTACTAAGAAGTTGATACAGATAGAAGCCATACTTAAAAGGTGCAGAAGACCGTCCAAGCAATATCAAGGGAGCCAAAGCAACAGAAAGAAGGAAAGAAGACTATTAAAGGATTGAGTGCTTTGCTTCTCTGTCGCACCCATGCTTCTTTACAAGTATAGCTGCCGAATTGAAAGTGTACCTAAATTTCTCGAGAGGAAACTTCACTGGAAGTGCCCGGGCCATAGGACGAGAAAGCCACCGGCTGCCCACCCCACAAAGTGCTGAGAGACTCTCCTCGTACAATGTAGGAGAAATATCGGTCGCTTTAAGGAAGTGCTCTCTCCACTTCTTCTTAATTTTTTACCAAGTCTTTGTTTTGGCTTACGGGTCGTCTTCGTGGACTTCAATATCGATATTGTGAACGGAAATTGCCGCACATATGGATGGTCCTACACTGGTCCATAGTGGCATGTCCATCTGATTAAGCAATGAGCAAGCGCGGAAGAAATTAGGGGAGATTGGTGATAGATTCTAAACATGCTTCTCACATTTGTATAGGAATTTTCGGCCTATTGCTTGTGAATGTAGGACTCATCGACTGACTTCATTCTTTACTTTTTTCTTTTCTTTTTTAATCACAAGGGCAGATAAAGACCCATTTTGATCAACAGAGAGAATTTTTCAAAAACAACAACAGGAAGAAGAAAGACAAAATTTTGAACATGTCAAAGAACAAGGGAGCTAGCTTGTTTAAAGTTTTTCAACGACCGCACCAATTTTCGGAAATTGTGACAGATAATTGAGAGGGACATATTTTTATGCTCTAACACTCTTTCATAGGTCAACACCCTTTTCTATGGCTGAAATCTAGGCTTCGGCGCAATCTATTTTCTCACATGCATTGCTATTCAAGGTTTCTGTTACTGCACCGAAACTCTTTCAAGTTCTAATAGGAACCAATGGATATATTCCCATACCAACGAGGCAATTTTGATCGTAAATCTGAAGGGAATACTAACTCTTGGATCTCTCTATTAGAGTATGCTGGGAATGTACCAAGAAAGTCTTGTCAAAGAGTAGAATAGGTCTTTTAAAGAAAGCGCAGAGTATGCTAAAAGTTTCTCTTCAGTGCATCAAATTTTATTTCAAATTTGTTGTGCACACAAACATTCTGGGATGAAAAACTTACATCGAAGAAATACAGTAGAATAACAGCTTGCAGCCATACACAGTGCTGTACCAGTTCTTGACAACATTGCTACAAAGGATCTGCAATACTTTCCCATTAGATGAGCCAACACAGCGCGGCGTCTTGAACTGGCTCACGGTAGCCCCATTTGCAAGGTAATGGTCCATGATCTCCTGAAATGTCCCCTTTCTGACTACCCTGAGCTCTATGGGGCCTGACCTTTCCTTGATCCGACATAGCCCACATCTACAAGAGTTCGGTCCAAGCTATTGCAGCAGCTGTTCATAAGATCGTCTTCAACAGTTCCACTTAGCTCCCAGAAGATCACGTAGTGGCCAGGATCAGAGGACAGATTGATGTGGCTTGTGAAATCGATGATCTCGATCTTCTCAGCAGCTAGGAGCTAATAGGCCTGTTCTGTTCAACTGCAAGCTGCAGTGTCTTTCTCCGTGTTCTTATCAATGTCTATGCTCAGAAGTAGGTTATTCCTGCATACAAACTGCAGCTCTGGTGTGGAATTGTGAAAACCGGCAACCTTCGTGATGTCTCCAATCCTGTAGCAATAAAACCTGCCATTTGAAAGTAAACATGAACTGCTATTGTTAGATTTAGTACTTTTGGGATCTTATTACAACCATATTACTACCTAGTTTAGGGGAAAAATAACATAAACCCACACATGTAGAATTTTATTTCCCTAAGCTTGTGTGCTCATTATCTAGTTGTATCCAAGATTAGTTAGTTCCAAAGGAAGCATCATTGCAGATTAGCTGCAATAAATCGTTTCCAGCGAAATTTCAACACCTAGAACAATTGTTACACAAATTTCTAGTTTAAAGGGAGCATCAGTCTTACTGTAACTTGTTTTGGTACAGAATTTCAACACAAAGGATCCTTGTTATTTCCTTGGGCCTACATATAACAATGTGATCTGCTGAATCAGTTTAATTAGGTACTTTCTGGACACGTTTATTAGATGAAACAAAAGTGTACTTGTGAGTGAGCTTAAACAGAAACTTCCAATTCAGACTAATCACTATTTATGTTATATGTCCCCTTCGATTTTCCCATGTATCCATGTGACTGAAACAGGCAGATAACCTTTAGAACAAGCGATGGAGAAAACGATGATTGTGTGATTCTCATGGAAGAACCCGTTCTTTGTATTTTGTTTTCATTATTAGTTGGATGTACGTTTCATTATATGCACTTAATTATTTAATAAGAAAAAGAAAAAAACATCACCATCAGAGAATGGGATTTTGAAAAGAAACATAGACAACACAAGGAACGGACGTATTGATTTGTGAAATTACCTACAAAACCCGTGATGATCACTCCACTCTTTGCCAATCTCTACTTCTGTCAGCCCACCGGGTCAGTTTCCATATCAGTAGTCTTCACAAGTTCTGCACTAACAGGTAGAAACTCAAATAGCCAATATTGGGAAACACTGCACCGACTCTGGTTCTCTTGTAGGATTAACATTAGCGCCGATCCATCCTTCTGAAGCACCATAATATGCACTCAAAAGTGGTAAATTTCCAGCATAATGTCGTAGTTTCTTGACATAAGCCCAGCCCCCCCCCCCCCCCCCCCCCCCCCCCCCCCCCACCCCCACCAACACACCCCGGAGCTAGTCATAATTCCATAGACATATTTGGCATTTGGCCAGAGTTCCGGGATCACTCCATACCAGTTACTTAAACTAACACATTTGTTGTAGACAGTGTCAGCCAAATTGGGATTGGGGTATAAAATTTTAGAATCAGCTGCATGGACAGATGGAACAGTGATTCTCTGATATCGGCGCAGAGTTCTTCCCAAATATGGTCGAATGCTTAGAACGCGTGAACAATGCTGTGTGCAAAGGCAGAAGATATGTACTGCACGTCGTTGGAGTAAATCAGACCGCATAGCAGGTGGCAGTATGAGACCTGATCGAAATCTGGACCGTATATGACTTCTTCAGGACTACAGCATTAAGATTGGATTTATTTCATCCTGCTCTTGAACAGCTCACTGCAGTATATGATTCATTGTGCCTGTTGTGGCAATGAGACCTCCTTCTGTCATGAATTGCATGCTGCTCTAGATGAACTGAGAGCTTTTCCTTCTCCAATAGGGTATTCTCTGCAAAAATTTAAATGTAATAAAAAGGTTGTCTTTGACAAATTTTCTTGCAGTTTGTATTAAATGTTAATTTCAGTGATATGAACTTGTACGGTTTAATTTAATTTGATCATTTGAAATAAAGATACAAAAGTATTAGCTAGTGTTAAATCAGTTAAAGAAGAAACTGAGAATTGTATATTTTGATGAGGACAATGCCCGAGGATATATATATATATATATATATATATATATATATATAATATATATATATATATGGGTCAAGTGCTCCTAGTAGTTCTCCTTAGATTACAATCTAAGGAGGCCTAAAACTCACCGTGTACCATTCACATGAATGATCCACTCTATTTATCATGATTTTCATGTCCTTAACTTTTTATATGTAAAAATCATGCAGTTTGAACTTTTTTTACCCATCGATCAAACAATGTCATTTGTTCTATTGTTGAAAAACCGTTCATTTTGTAACCATTTGATACATGGATAAAAAGTATCAAAAGTGCATGATTTTTTATACACAATCATTGTAGATCAAAATGAATGGAGTGGATGATCCTTAAAGATGCTCCATGGTGGTATTTTAGGCCTCCTCCTTACATTATAATCTAAGGAGACCTGCTAGGAGCACTTTTTCCTATATATATATTATATATATATATATATATATATATATATATATATATATATATTATATATATATATATAATATATATATATATAATATATAGGCATACAATTGCATAATAAAAAAATCTCTAATCCTAATACAATTTGTATTGCATAATTCTAATTCTAATATTATTCTGAATACATCCTCACAAACTCACAATGGTTGGAAAATTGTTTGTCTTGATGAAAGAAAATGAAATAAAATAAAATAAAATCTGAAAAATATCTGCTATAAATTTTAAAAATTGATGTCGATCACGTATGTTGCTCTTCGAAGACCGATGAATAGAACTTGTAAAATCTTGAACACCCCCGCACAAACATATATGATGGATGAATGAAACATTGAGAGTGGATGAGTGTGAATGATAAGGAGAATTATAGATAGACTTCAATCAATAATCTTGTGGAGAAGATATCAGACGGTCAAGAGCTGCTGAAGAAGAGAACTTCGATGGATGCAGAACCAAGGACGAAGCATCTACCGGAGAGATAGATTCCGATCGAGATGAAGCACTTTCTGAAGCTTGATTATGGGGACATCGAGTCAGATTTTTTTGTATTTTTAAGTCTAAGTCTGTATTTTTATTTTATTGAGTCCATTGATTTTTTTTATATTTAGTAGTCTTGTTTTTTCCTCTTCTTTAGTCCCATATTAGTGTGAAAAGAGAATGAGTGAGTTGTAAGTCTATTTAAAAGACTCAATTGTTTTCAATAAAGATAGACTAGAATTTTGAGAAAAAAATTATTTTGGGATTTTTTTCCATGAGGCGTGCCTCTCATGGCGGGGGTGAAACCTTAGTTGTGAAACTAAGATCGAGCGTGCAGCGTGAAGCGGCGTGAGATCCGAGAAGGTGAAATACATATTCATTTATTCTTTAGGTATAGTTATTTCTTTCATTTCTCATCTTTTTTCAAAAATTCGTAAACCCGCCCTCTTCCATTTCACATCAGTTTGGTATCAGAGCATGGTTAGAAAAAAGTAATGAGTGATGAAAATTAAACTGTGATACAAGTTTCTTATGAAAAGATTTTCGATATGAAATCGATACAATTTTGTTTGAATAATTCATTGCAAGTGTTGAAATGAATTGATAATTTCTAGTGAAAAGTCGGTGCAATTTGTTACTTTATTCACTTTCTTTTTCGTCACTTTTGTTAAAATTTCAAAAAACAAATAATCATATCCGAAATATCTTTTCATCCAGTCCCTCAACTCTCTATCACAAATCTTATTTTAATCACAAGTCAAATCCTCGGTCACAATTTCAAATCTTTTGTTATAAAAATCACAACCAAAATATTTTTTAAAAAATTAGATAATATTTACTGTTCAATCTCCTCATTATCCCTTATCTTATCTCAAGTCCTCACCACACATCTCAAGTCCCAACCACATTTCAAAACCCCGTCTCTCCACAAATATCCACAAGAAAATCCAAACAAAAATACAAAAAAATACTGTTACAAGTCCCCACAAAATTCTAACAGAAAATCTTTCAAATTCAAAATAAGTTATTGTTTATATTTTTGATGTCATCAAACCTTTTCCCACGTGATCTTCTCTTTCGTTCCTCTCTCCACTTCCCTCAAGTCCTCCAACTGCTTTTGCTCTTCCCTCATCCTCGTCATCGGATATCCTTCATCATCCTTTCCATTTTCCGACCGATCTTCAATAACTCTGCATCAACAACTGAACAGTATCAGAAACATGTTAGTATTCACAATATCTACAAGCTAGAGACTCTACAAGACCAGTAGCTGATTCAGACCAGTGTCGAGTCACCACCACTTCATGTATACTCGAAGGGGTCGAGTTCTCCCACCTGGCAAGAATGATGGGGACATCGAGTCAGATTTTTTTTGTTTTTTAGTCTGAGTATGTATTTTTATTTTATTGAGTCAAGTGAATTTTCTTTTATTTAGTAGTCATATTTTTCCTCTTCTTTAGTCTCAATATTGGTCGTGAAAAGAGAATGAGTTGTAAGTCTATTTAAAGACTCAATTGCTTTCAATAAAGATAGATTATAATTTTGAAAAAAAATTATTTTAGGGGTTTTCCCTAAAGGGGTGTGCCTCCCATGGCAGGGTGTGAAACCCCAGCTGTGAAGTAAACATCAAGTATGTGGTGTAAAGCGGCGTGAAATCAAGATTGATGAGCGTGCCGCAAGAAGCGACGTGAGATCTGAAAAGGTGGAAGGACTTTTCATTTATCCATTATGTAATCATTAGCTATTTTTTTCGTCTCTCATTTTTTTCAAAGTCTGTAGACCCCCTCTTTTGTTTCACATCATTAACCTAAATCTCTTTTGCGTGTCACAAGGTTGAGTTTAAGCATGTAAGTCTCTTTGCAAATTAAGCACCCTGCAAAAAAGAAGGGTTAGTAGTCCCTTTTCTTTGCCGATTAAACGCGACTCTTACCGCGTTTCCGTGATACATGGAGCCTCCCTGAGCTCTGCTTTCTAGAGCAGAAGCACAAGGATGCTATATGTGTTCTGCAACTGTTTGTTTCCTGATATTAGCCCCTGCACACAAAAATAAAAGAAAATATTAACCGTTTAGTAAATAAAAGAAATATCATTCTCTCCCCAGCAATGGCGTCAAATTTGATTGAGGTGAAAGCAGTGCACAGAAAACAGAATTTGTAAATCAAAAATTAAATATCGTGCTCCATCTTCCTTAATTGTACCGTTGTACAAGTGACTAAGCTGATCGTGATTCACAAGGAGGGATGCGATAAAAGCTTTTCGGTATTTTGTTACTTCACTAAAACCAGTTAAAATGATATTCTTTATTTTAAAAAGTGAAAAGGTAGAAAACTAAGTCAGAAGAGTAAGAAGAGAAGAAATAAATAAAAGAAGAGTGTTTGTGTTTTTAAAGTTGTTTTATAAGAAGAAATTAAAAGTCAGGGCGGACTCCAAAAAACTATGGTGTCTCCCGCTTGAAGCAAAATGGACATTGACAAAGTGCGAAATCCGTTGATTGAGAAGATCGTGATATTCATGATAAAAGTAGTGCTGGAGAAGGAACGTCTGAGGAGAAAAAAAAATTTGCAACCAGGAGAAGCACTTTCAATATTAACAAGGAGAGATCGGCGTCGCCAAAAGTGGATGAGGCACAAGTGCCCAGAATAGAGGAGAGAACACTAGTCGGAGGAGAGGAGATTGTCGTTAGAGAAGAGGATTTAAGTTGGCAATGACGTGGTAGCTATGAGCTCTGCAAGAAGAGGAGGTCCAGTCGGCGACGTCGAAGGAGAAAAGAACTCATCTTGCCTGCATCTGAATCAGGGTTTAATTGTAAGGAGATTAGAGGGATCCAGGCCAGGTTTGATAACCTAAAGAAAAGAGCACAGCAATCAAGTATAGATTACAAGTGGACTGCTATCGGTTGAGCTATTGAAGCAGGTACCAGGATCAAGTCAAATCGGATCCAAGTTGAAGACCTATAGCGGATTGAGTCTGAAAGCAACACCAGGTCGAGTCTGAATGAATATGTAGACTCGATTTACAGAAAAATAGATGGCAGTAGAGACTCGGATCTGATCGAGAGGTTGCAGAGGCCGAGGTCCGCGACAAAGGCGGCTCGCCGACGGAAAGGCCAAGGCGGAGAAAAAAGCGAGCTCAACGATGGAAGGGAAGCGCTGGTCGCAGACGAGGGTCTAGTCGAGATGATGGTGGCGGTTGCAATCATCAAAGATGGAGGTCACCAAGTCAAAGTTTAAGGCCGAGATCAGATGCATTGTCAATGGTGATGGTTAAAGGAACTCGTAGCCAACGAGATCTGAAGTGGTGTTATCGACGTATTTGAAGTCGGCACGGATGAAGGAGAGGAAGATGATGGAAAAGAGGGTGCGAAAGTGGTGTTGTCAGTCGACAGGCGAGGGCGATGGTGTCAGGTGGTTGGCGGTTGTAGATCGGCGAGGGAAGTAGTCAATCTAGCAGCGAGTGCTGAGGACAAAGCCGAAGAGTTGATGGTCTTGATCGAGCGATGTTGGCAATGTCAACTGGAGATCGGTGACCTGACAGCGGCGAGATCTCTGCAGAGTGCTGGGGTCGGGTAGACTGGTCGCGCGATGAGGGAGATTAAAAAGATGAGTCAGCACCAACACAAAGAAGATAGGTGCGCACTAGGAGGAGATCTACAGAGATCACAGAAGTCCGAGCAAAGGGTTGCATGCGGGTTGGATATCAAGTTCAAGGCCAGAGCGGGTGTTGATCATGGTTGCAAACAACTCGGGCAGAACGCGGCTGAAGAAGACCGAATCGGTGACTCTTTGAATTGACTCGAACTTTTTATCTAGGATTTTTGTGAATGATATTAGGGTTTTGTAGAGGCTAGGATTTTGAGGAGAGAGCTTTTTATAGTGATGACCCGGCGCTCACTAAAAGAATTTTGACAAAGCGAAAGCTAGGCACGTGCTACATGAGCGCGGCCCAGCGCAAACTCGACGACACCGAAGGAACTTCGATTAGCTGAGAAACTTTTTGAGATGCTCTGATACCTTGTTAAATAAGTTAAGGAAATAAATGAGAACTGCATATTTTGATGAGGACAATGGCCGAGGATATATATATATATATATATATATATATATATAGTAGTCTTCGTGTGAGAAACTTTCTCACACGAAGACCGTGAGAAAACTATACAGGAGCTTTTATGTGGATGATCCGAACCGTTCATCTTGATCTATATACTTTATTTAGACTATCAATTAAAAATCACGCGAGTCCGA
Source organism: Agave tequilana (assembly GCA_038442645.1). Lineage (NCBI taxonomy): Eukaryota > Viridiplantae > Streptophyta > Magnoliopsida > Asparagales > Asparagaceae > Agave > Agave tequilana. The sequence continues at coordinate 41,957 of JAVJIF010027287.1, read as the reverse complement.
GCTTTTTTACCCATACAACAAGTGGTTACAAAACATATGTTATATTCACCGTAGAATAAAGACGTCACTTGATGCATCAGTAAAAAAAGTTGGAATCGCGTGATTTTTTATTGGTAGTCTAATTAGAGTATGTAGATCATAATGAACGGTTCGGATCATTCATAAAATCTCTCTTATATGATTTTCTCACGAAGCTTATTATGAGAAAGTTTCTCATTTGAAATTTTCCTATATATATATATATATATATATATATATATATATATATAAGCATACAATTGCATAATAAGAAAATCTCTAATTATAATACAATTTATATTGCATAATTCTAATTCTAATATTATTCTTAATAGCTAGTTCACTGATATGAAGAAGCTCAGTTATATATCATCAGATTATGATCATTAATGGAAAATATTCCTTTCCAAACAAAATGTATAACCATTATAAACTCATAATTTAGCAACTAAATCATATGCCAGATTCATAATTGAACTCATATATTCTTCAGCTTTTGATCTATAACATTGCAGAATATTTCTTCAGAGCTAATTTTAAAGACATATGGTGGGTCTATACACAATTAACTTCCTCATTTCTATGCTCAGATTCATGGGATTTGGCAAAGGCTAAATCATCCAATAAAATTACAGAGTCAAAATTTAATTTTACCTATTTATGAAACCAAACGATGTCCCATAAATCTGCATCGTCGACTGCAACATTTCCTCGCTAAACGGCGAAACTTAGACCTCCCATCTGTAGTTCCAGAACTGCAACCCAAACACAAAGGCTTGGTACTGCCATAAAACGAAATAAGCAAGTTCAAAAATCTTGAGCACACAACAAAGTAACAAGCAAGTACCTCAATGATAAGGCTACAATGGGCTTTCCCGTGAGAATCGGTGAGGCATCGCTGATTACTCATCAATTTTGCATAGTATTTACCATATGTTCACATTTATTTTTATTAAACTATGCTATTTACTCTTTTTTTAATTATGAGTGTGAAGATATTTTATTTAGATAGAAGGAAAAGGAAACCCTAAAAAAAAAAAATCAAAGAACCCATTAAATTCAAATTTTAAATCAATCCTAATTAAATTCGAACTTCTTAATCAATTCAGACTCGGATTCAAACTGTACACCTTTTAGTATTTTGATCATAACTTTCGCTACAGAAATTCAAATCTAATGATTCAAGATGTTCCCAAAAAGGACTTAAAAGTTTACAATTCTTATGTTGACTATTGTTTCCAATTCAGTCGTTTGACGAGTCATATTCAACAATCAACAAGTCAGCTAACTGCAGATCAATTTAGAATTGAATTCTCACATCAAATTGGAATTAGATTAAAAGTCCTAATATGTATCTTATTGTAATTGGCTTTGAGGTCTATTAAAATATCTGAAATCTTTTATAATTGATCATCTCTAAACAGAGATAAAAAATTTAAGATTTTAGATCAGTTTAGTTTAGGTTTTTCTTTTATTTTCTTTTTTCTTTCTAAACCTAGATTAAAGAGAGATTCATGGGAGTAAAAGAGAGAAGGGTTGTACTGAAAGTGACATCAATGTAAGTTTCCTCCTTTTTTTATAGTTTTTTAATTTAATCAATTTTTTCTTTTTTCAAACCATAATTAAATTGAAAAACTATAAAAGAAAGGAGAAAACTTATATTGATGTCACTTTCAGTACAACCCTTCTCTCTTACTCTCATGAATCTCTCTTTAATTTAAGTTTATAAAAAAATAGAAAATAAAAGAAAATTCAAACTAAACTAATCTAAAATCCTAATTTTTTTTCTCTGTTTGGAAATCAATTATGAGATATTTCAGCTCTTTAATTAGACCTCAGAGCCAATTTCAATAAGATACACATTATGACTTTTAATCTAACTCCAATTTGATGTGGGAATTCAATTATGAATTGGTATGCAGCTAGTTGACATGTTGATTGCTGAATATGAATCATCAAATGACTGAATTGAAAACAGTGATCAACATAAGAATTGTAGCCCTTTAAATCATTTTTCTATAGCATCTTCAATCATCAAATTTTTTATGTAGCGAAAGTTATGATCAAAATACTAAAAGGTGTGCATTCTGAATTCGAGTCTGAATTAATTTAAAACTCCGAATTTAATTAGGATTACTTTAAGATCCAAATTTAATTGGGTTTTTTGGGCTTTTTTGGTTTCATTTTCCTTCTCATACCTAAATAAGTATTTGCACGCTCATAATCAAAAAGAGGAATAAATAGTAGAGTTTAACAAAAATAAATGTGGACATATAGTAAATAATATGCAAAATTGATGATTAATCAATCGCCATCCACAATTCTCCGAATGTAAGGCTCGACATCCTTATGAGTAACAATCGGCACGCAGCCCTTAAAGTTCTCAGCATCTGTTCTTCCGTTCAGGCCCAAACTCTGCAAGTACTCCGCCTCGCCATTCTGTTCAAGGATCTTCTTTAATGTGTCTCTCTGAACCTGAGCTGCATTTCTTGTCAGTTCTTCGAATTCTTTGATCTCGCTGTCCAGATTGAACACCCTCTTCTCCTCCGACATTTTCTTTTTCCTGGAAATATCAAAGTCTTAGTTTTAAGATTCCCACAGAATTGAGACAGAAGCACATATATATAGCAGTGGGAGCCGCAATATGGTGCTCTGAAGAGCTGCCAACTTCAATCCATTGGCTGACATGGGAAGTTGGCGCACCATTCACCAGTCTGCTTACTTTTCTAGTCTTTTTTTAATGGGTGCTTACTTTTCTGGTCTAAGCCAAATGACATGGTAATATATGGACTAATAAATATATACAACAATTTTGCAGAAGAGATTCCTTTTTCATGTATTTATTTTATTTTATTTTTGAACGAGAAGAAAGAAAGGATAATAATGTATCATTGTCGGAGACTTGGGCATGTAGGCCGTTTCTGCCACTGTTATACCTCAGGCTGATGGTTTGACTGGAGAGTCTGATAGCATACAAAATAACCACAAAGCAAATAGGCCAATATTCTTGCTTCTTTGTGCTTATTGATTGCGTTGTATTGAGCTTGTCAGTAACATTATTTTTCCTGGATACGGTTTGTTTCCAATGTTTACTACTCTTTTCTAATTTTTATTTTCACTGATCACTCTACCTCATTTCATTAATGAGTAAATAATGAATAAACATACATAATTTCAATAATAGTAGTACATACAATACACTCGGACTCGCAACATGCAAAAGCTCAATATGGAGGCCCTTTTTTTAATAAATGGGGACCTTTCTTTACCTTTGATGTTGTACTATTGATGTTTCTCATTGTTGTTTCATTATCTTCTCATTAATGAAGCTATTTTCACCTTTTATTCAAGGGTATTTTAGAACTATACTCCCCAAATCTTTCATGTTTAGAAATTTACCCTCAAATCTTCATATTTAGATCTATACACCTCAATCATTTAAAACCTAATAAGTCATCCCTCCCAGTTAGATGTAGTTAAAATTTAGATGGACAGAGAGAGAGTTTACTAAAATACCCCTGTAAAAGAAACTTAAATTCCTCTCTCTCTCACCCACCTGAACCTTTATCACCTTAACCCTTGTTCCATGCTAGCACCACTCGTCTTCGAAGCATTATTGCACAGGTTGAAATCTATAACGGTCCCAATTACAATAATCCTCGATCCACATAAAAATATCCGAATTTTTTCTAAATTTTGACAGCATCTCATTTGTAATTACTACAGTGTCATATAATATAACTATACAATTTCGGCCACAATCAGCCTACTTATCACATCCTTGAGATCATAAGCTCGAAAGTACCCCTCTCGGCATTCTCAATCCAATCACAATAATCATCTCCATCACCAAACTCAAAATAACACCTACAACTACGCATATATCTCCATACATATATAAAGATCAAACTATCTTACTCACAAGTGTAACACATATTACATAGCATATATATCAAGTATTGCGTTTATATATATAAGCAAGAAACTAATCATAAGTGACAAAGCGTAACTAAATTCCACAAGATTTGATTCTCCATGCAATTCTCACAGAAACGCCCATGCAGCTTTAAGCCAAGCCTGTGCCTTATCACGACCTGAAAATGTTGTTAATATAAAAGAGAGCTCGACAGCCCAGTGAGTACTGTCATACAAAAAATCCACGGAGTGATATACAAATAATAATACAAAGCATGATTTATGCACCAGGTAATAAACATGAACATGAATTGGAACTGATAAATAGGAGCTCAATAATATAATAAAGATATTTGTCAATCTTTTTAACTTCTTTGAAAGTCCTTTTCACTTTACACTTCTTACTTTATTTTTGATGTGAACATAAATTGAAGTACTTGATTTTTACACAAAAAATCAGCATTGTTTGCCCTGTTTTGCCCTATTTCATTGTTGTAACTGCCAGTTATTGACGATGATTGTTTCTTTTCTTGTCTTTCTTTTGCTTCCTCTTGTTCTTCTTCACCTCTTCTCTTTCTTCTCTTTTTTATTCCTTTTCTTTCCTATTTTTCTTCTCGTTTTGCTTCTTTTGTTTCTTCTCTTTCTTTTTTCTTTCTTCTTCTCTTTCTTTCTCTTCATCTCTTGCATATTCTTCTTCTCCTCTTTCTTATTTCGTTCCTTCCTTTTCTTCTACTCCTCTTCTTTCTCTCTATAAAATCGTGTTCTCATGTATTTGCATACTTTTTATGAGTTGATCTTTTTTGAACTCTTCTATTTCTTGAACTTCTTCCGTCTCCTTTTCGAATTTGTAGATTTCTTGAATTCCTTTCATCCCTTCCTCGAACTCCATGACTTCGTGAGTTGTCTCTGTCTTTCTCTCTTCATATGTCTTCTGCATAACATCCCAAGCATATTTTGTTGTTGCACCTCTGATAATGTCAAAAGTATGTCCATTAACTCCACAAAATATTAAAAAAGGGCAAATTTATCTCTTGTCTTTAAGTCGTCACATTGGTCCCTTTTAGTTGATGTTAATCTCCTCCAATCTTTTATTATCTCGAAACTTTTTCCAACGATCTCCCACATGTCTTGAGAGATCAACAATTCCTTTATTTTGTTACTCCAACTCTGATTGTTATCTTTTGTGAGATGAAAAACAACAAGTTGCATCAACTTGTTAGCCATCTTCTATAAAGATTAACTTCGAGTTGGTTGTCGACGACGACGATATTTGGCACAAAGTGAGGGAGGATTTTATGGCTCTAATACCACTGTTGATCTTAGATAAAGAAAATATGAGAAGAGATGAATCAATAGAGGAAGAAAAATAATAACTTTATTTTATTGACTCTAATAATTTCTCATACGACTTTCTCATATAAAATTGAGCCCTCTTGTGCTCTATTTATAGAAATATAAATTCTCTAATCTCCTACTCATACACAAACTTAACAACCAAATACTACTATTATTACATGAAAATCCAAATAAATAGAAACTCCAGCTTCAACCATAATTAAACTTTGACACCTAACGAAATAGAAAATCTTCTAAATATATACTCCTAGTTTAACTCGACTTTGAATAAGTCTTTACTAACATGATTCGTAATTGAATTATATTTCCAACAACTATCAATCACAAACTCCTAATGTGAGCTGAAACTAGGGACAAAACATATTATATAAAAAGATTATTCTCAGTTTGACAAGAAGTACCTTAAAAAAGAATCCTAATTTTACAGAAGATCAACACAGATAAACTGAAAGTCTATTAAAAATGTCTCCTTTTTTCGAGAACCAACATTGATCTTGATTCGTTAATTCCCATAGCTCAAAGGGATAAATATCTAATATAATTTTTGCCCAAATTTAAATTACAGCAATAGGAAAAAATTTATTAAAGAAAAAAAAATCATACCTCAAGAAATAATGGAAATTTGGATACCTGACAGATTACCCAAGCCTGCTCCATCCTCTTGACGAAATTAGACGAGCTCTGAATCGACGGTGGGCGAAGCCCTAACGACGACGCCGGGTTCCAGAAGCTTCCAGAAGAGAGGAGGCATCCGCTGCTTCCTCTGAAGTTTGGAGGAAGAGAGGAGAAATGACAGCAAATTGATGCCATTCGATCCGATTTTGCCTTCCTTTTGTCTTTCCTTATGTTCTTTCTTCTATCTTCTTCTTTGTCTCAATGATTCTCGACAGCCGAGAGATAGCGGACTGGTGGGCACGGATACTCGCGCAGAGAATTGATTAATGCAAATATCAGATTAGTACACTCAGACAACTAATTAAGACACACAAAATTTTTTAAAAATTATTCTCAGAGAACTAATCAATACACCCAGAGAATTGATAAATTTTTTTAGGATCGCAGTATTTTTTCGAACTTATAAACTAAATAGGATACTGCGACCATAGTCGCATTCTTATAAAACAAGAGACGTAATCAATTGAAGCAGTGAATAAGGTCTCGTAAGTTAAGTAATTAAGATGATTAAAAGACTACGGCCTTATGTAATAGCAGTGTTTTTGAAAAGTTTTATTTGATAACACTGCGACCTTGGTCGCAGTATTTTATAACTTATTTTTTATTTTTGCGACCAAAGGTCGCAGTCTTTTTATTAATAAATTTTAATTGAACTGTGACTTTTGTCGCAATCCCGTAAAACAAATGGTTTGAAAAAAAAATTTATACTGTGACTATGGTCACAGGACTCAATTTTATCTGACAGTTTATTATTATGAATGCGACTGTGACTTGATGAAAAGGACAACTTTTAAAATATTTTTTTCTTACGACTTTAGTCGCAGTACTGACATAGTGGTTATATATTTATGTGTATTTTACTTGTCTTTTAGATTTTAATCGATTAGCCAACATTTTCGATGTTGAAAAAGTCTTCCTTTTGAAGAAGAAGAAGAAGAAAAGAAGAATCACGATGGAAAATATTAAAGTTGACATCCTGAGGGAACAAGAACCTGTCAAAATAGTTAATGGAGATCTAAACCTGCAAACTAAAAATCAATATTTGATCCTGCTCTCGCTATTTTAGAACGATGAATCCTAGATCAGACAGCGTGAGGAGACACATAGAGATAGACATGTAAAAGGAGAGAAAAATAATAATAAAGAATATAAAGCTAATACATCATCCCAAGAAAACTATCTTTTTTGAACGGTAGAGGCTTTAATAATTTTAATTATTTTCAAAAAGCGGGACGCCATTAAGATTGTCAAATTATGTGGCACATATTGTGCCACGTCACTGTCAGCTGAGAGGCACTCTCAGCTATCGGCTAATATACATTTTTATGTGTGCGTGTGTGTGTGTGTGTACACACACACACACACACATATGGGGTGTCTGTACCTCAGCCACCAGCTGAGAGAGTATCTCAGCCGGCGTGACGTGAATTCATATTAGCCGCAGAGAAGTTGAAAATTTAGGCGGTAAAAAGACAAAACATCCTGCTCGAAAAGACCCTCAACCACTTTACCGTTGCCCAATGATTAAAATACCCTCGGTTTCACTTTTAAATTGGCTACAACTGTTCCTCCACAAAAAAAATTACAGATCTGAAAATTTAAGTTTTTTCAAACAAAAAAATTACAGATCTTGATTATTAATTTTTTTGAAAGATGTTTTAATCACAATAAAAATTTATTACTGCGACTTGAAACAGTTTATTTAGTTTTTTTTTTGTTTTGTGAAACTGCAATCGAAGTCGCAGTTTCTGAAAAGAAAAATTTTGGATTTAAATTTTTTAACATCATTTTCACTTTTTAGATTTATTTTTGCTTTACATTGTGACCCTGGTCGCAGTGTTACAGCCTTTTTTTATTTTTTTGATTAGGATCGCAGTATTTTTTCGACCTTGGTAAGCTAAATAGGATACTGCGACCGTGGTCGCAGCCTTATGAAATAAGAGTCGCAGTCAATTGAAACAGTGACGAAGATCTTGTAAGTTAATTAATTAAGATGATTAGAAAATTGCGACTTCGATCGCAGTCTTATGTAACAGCAGTTTCATTGAGAATGTTTTGTTAACACTATGACCTTGATCATAGTATTTTTTATTAAGTAATCTAAATAGGACACTGCGACTGTGGTCACATTCTTATGAAACAAGAGACGTAATCAATTGAAGCAGTGAACAAGGTCTCGTAAGTTAAGTAATTAAGAAAATTAGAAGACTGCTGCATTGGTCACAGTCATATGTAATATTAGTCTTTTTGAAAACTTTTGTTTGATAACAATGCGACCTTGGTCGCAGTATTTTATAACTTATATTTATTTTTGCGATTGAAGGTCGCAATCTTTTTATTAATAAATTTTAATTGGACTGCGACTTTGATCGCTATCCTGTAAAACAAATGGTTTGAAGATAAATATTCATACTGCGACTATGGTCACAGAACTCAATTTTATCTGACACCTTATTATTATGAATGCGACCAAAGTTGCAGTCTTGATGAAAGGATAACTTTTAAAATAATTTTTTCCTGCGACTTTTGTCACGATACTAACAGATTGGTTATATATTTATATGTATTTTACATGTCTTTTAGATTTTAAATTGAATGGCCAACATTCTCGATGTTGAAAATTTTCTGATAGGCTTTCCTTTTGAAGAAGAAGAAGAAGAAGAAGAGCAGAATCACGATGGAAAATATTGAAGCTGACATCCCGAGGAACAAGTACCTGTCAAAATAGCTGATGGAGATCTAGGCCTGCAAACTAAAAATCAATATCTGATCCCGCTCTTGCTATTTTAAAACGACGTTCTCTACGAGTCAAATCTTAGATCTGACAGCGTGATGAGACACAGAGAGATAGACATATAAAAAATGAGAAAAATAATAATAAAGAATATAAAACTAATACATCATCCCAAGAAAACTCTTTTTTAAACGGTTGGGACTTTTAGTAATTTCAATTATTTTCAAAAAGCGGGCGCCATTAAGATTGTCAAATTATGTGACACATATTGTGCCACGTCACTGCTAGCTGAGAGGCACTCTCAGCTGTCGGCTGATATACATTTTTCTGTGTGTATATATTGTTGGCCCAGAGGCCCTTCACTCTAGTTTTGATGATGATTAACTCATGCAGTTATAGTTTACTAATAATCTTGTGATATTTAGTTTCAGATATTTGATCAAGATTTTAGTAGGTGTTTAGTTTCAACAAAGGAGTTTTGGAGCTTTCACATGTTGATTCAAGAGCTCTCGCGTCAAAGTTCACATCTAGCACTCGGTTGGAGTCAAGCTCATTGGATCGTTTTTGAATCGAGTCGACTTAGAGGAGTTCTACAAGAAGACCTCGGTTTGTTCAGTTTAAGATTATTTAGATCTTGTGTAAAGATTAGATAGTGTTGATATGCTCAAGTTCAGACACATACACACACAAGTTTAAAGTTTACTGGTTTTGATTTTCGGTTTAACCGATTTTGGATTTCATGTCAAAAACATAGATAGATATCTTTATATGTATATTGGATTCTATCTATATACAATATGCTTCAAAATTGTTTAAATATCTTATTTTTGTATCCATATGAGTTTTGGAGAAAACGGTTTTCCATTTCAAAAATTCAAGTTTTGAAAAATACTGATTTTGTGTTTAAGCCTAATTTCAATATCACAAAAATAGTCAAATAGTTTGTAATATGTGTTGAATTTTAGTCACACATATTTGTATTTCAAAGATCTTATAAGAACTTATTTTTGTGGAATTCATGTGATTTTATTGGATTTAATTGGAGTTAAAAAGACAAGTTTTCAATACCCAAAATCCCAGCCTGACTGCACTGGCGGTCGACCGGACGGTCGACCGGAGCAGGAGTCGGTCTACCGTCACAGTCGACCGATGTGCACGGGACGTGCACAAAGGCCAGCCTATTCGGCCGGTCGACCGCGCGGTCGACCGACTGAAAGCACCCCACTCTCAGGTGGGGGACGGTCGACCGGGCGGTCGACCGATGGCCTTGGCCCGGTCGACCGGGGCGGTCGACCGGAGACACAACGGTCTAAAAATGACCATTGGCCGGTCGACTGGGCGGTCGACTGGAAGGGCAATTCTGCCCTTTCTAGACTGCCAACGGGCAGATTTATGGGTTATATATAGCCCCCCTCTTGAGTTGTTTTTAACAAGTTTTTAGAGAGCAATTTTTTCTACCTTTACAAGTGTTTAACAGCAAATTTTTAAAAGAGTTTTTGGGCTAAAAGATTTTATCTTTATTTATTTTAAAGTGTCAGAAATTCAAAGAAAAAGGAGAGTCTTTGGGAAAGTGTTTTGATCTTCATTTTCTATTTCATTCTAGAGTTTTTCTTTGTGATTTGTTTTCCAAACTCTTTATATTCTCACACTTGAGCTATCTATCTATCCTATCTATTAGGATCTTATTTTGTGAGAACAAGTTGTTTGTGATCTTTGTGATCACCAAGAGTTGTAACCTTCTTTGCTTTGTGTTTGTGTTATCCCTCTTATGTAGAGGTGATTGTGGAGGTTGTGTTTGATTGTGTTGGTATCCCTCTAAGTGTAGAGGTGATTGAGGTTGGTGTTTTGGTTTTGTGCCTTACCCTCTAAGTATAGAGGAGGTTGTGCATTGGGTCGTTGGTATCCCTCTAAATGTAGAGGTGATTGTGGTTGTTTGGCTAAGTGCCTTATCCCTCTAGTGTGTGGTGATCTTTGTTGGCTTAGTGTCTTATCCCTCTAAGTGTAGAGGTGATTATTGTTGTGTCTTACCTTTTGTGTAGAGGTTGTTGTTTTGAGAGAGAAGTTGTGTACTCCTAGTTTGTATTACCCAAATTCTCAGTGGAGGTTCCCTGTGTGGAAAATCCTGTGTGGACGATATAGTGAAAATCCTTCTGTGTGAAGGAGGGGACGTAGAGCAGTGGCTCGAACCTCGAAACATATCTTTGTGTTTGCGATTGATCCACTATCTCTAACTCTCTCTCTCTCTCTCTCTCTCTCTCTCTCTTATATCTTGCATTGATTCATATTAGTCATATTATTTATATGCTTGGTATTGATTGTGTATGCCCATACCTGTATTTAACCAAGAGAGCTTCAAATAGCACCTCAACTCTTATTTAGAGGAATTTTGAGGAGATAGTCTAGAGCCCTTCACCAGGAATTCGGCTACACTCTTTGGTTACACTAAGTGTGTTGCAATTAGTTTTTAATTCCGCATCATTTGTCATTAGATTAGCCGTACACCTATTCACCCCCTCTAGGTGTACTTTCAATTGGTATCAGAGCCTACGCTCCTGATATTAGGTTTAACCACGTAGGAGTGAGATCTTGGTAGCTAATATAGTATTTACATTTGCACACATATTTGTTTACACACACTCATAGATTCCTTGACCCCTCTCATGTATGATGTTTCCAACATTGACATGTGAAAATATAAGATGAGTATGTACCTAAAAACCCTAGGAATGCATGTGTACCTTACTACTACCAGAAATCCTATCTTGATAATAACAAGCATATAGAGGCCAATTCACAAGCCCTTGAGGCACTTAGGAGCACTCTAAGCAAAGATTATCTTATGACTGTTTCTCATTGTGATTTCGCCTTTGCAGTGTGGAACACCTTGACCTCTCTAAAACATCAAACGTCAAAATATGTGGAGGAGGAATCTAGTGGAATGAGTCCGACCAACCTTGCTATATGGTCCAAGGGAATGACTCCCTTGAGGTAAACTCGAAAACTCATATAGATGATTGTGCTAGCTCTTCTAATGATGATTATGATAGTATGAATGCTGAAGCATTAAATGAAGAGCTTTCTATTGTTTGTGAAAACCTTTTGGAAAAATACCAAGTTTTGAAAAAGAAAATTCTTAAATTAAATAAAGAAAATAAGGATTTATTTTCAAAACTTGATTTAACTTTACAAGAAAGGGATGAGATTTCAATTGAAAGGGACTCATTGAAATCCTAACTTGATCTTGCCCTAAATGAAAACAAAATCTTAAAAGGTAAAAATAATTATGATGAAGTTTTCAAGAAAAATGAGATCTTGTCTTCAAAACTTGATATTGCTTTAAAAGAGAACAACTCTTTGAAAAACAAAATTGCTTCAATTTCAAAAGAATTGGATTTGATTTCTAATGAAAATAAATCTTTAAAAAATGATTTAGATTCACATGTTTGCCATGCTTCATCATCTAGTGTACCTATTGCATGCTCCACCACTTCTTCTATTATTGAAAATGATATATGTGTTTTAAAGAAGAGTGTTGATTATTGGGCTCCACTTTGAGCCAATGTGCCATGAACAACACACGGTTGGAATCCATGTTTCGCAAGAAACATGCTCCTCACATGCATGCACACCATACACGACATACACATGCTCATCATGCTCACACACATGATTCAAAGTATACTCATGTGTACACTTGTACACATTGTGGACGTAAGGGCCACCTTGCAAAGTTTTGTTATGATAGAGTACATAATATAAATTTTGCATAAGTCAGGAAAGGTGCTAACCCCCATAGACCCAATAGAATATGGGTACCAAATCTACCCCTATGATATTTGATGTAGGTGTGGGCTCTCATTTGACGTGAGGGTGTTGGTGCCTTGATGGTGGATGCGTTCCGAGCTAAATGGTGACAAATTTTAGATGCATCACTTTTAAGGGAAGTTTAGTGGGAGGTCACCATAGTTTGGAGACCTAGAGATAAGCCCTATTGGTTTGGTAACTATCTCTAACTCCTTATTTATATTTATATGCTTTTAGATTATTGATTTTTAGCATGTTATATTTAATGATTATTATGTTAAACGTCATGTTTATTAGACTTGTGATATACATATGTAGTATTTGAGAAACACACATATTTATATGAACTTATATTTTGTGTTCTCACTTTAGTTTAACTATTGTGTATATACTAATCTAAAATATGTGCATTTAGCCTAATGATCATATTGATTTATGTTCATGATTCTTTTGCACTTCATATTTTGATTACATATTTAGATGTAGTTTTCATTAAACTTGTGTTTATACTTATACAACTAATGAGCCACATTTAATTTTTGAATGTTTGTGCTTAATTGCTCACTTGTACCCATTAGATGTACTAGTATAGCCTAGCTTTGATGATTCGTGCATTTCAACTTGTATTCCCTATTTTGTACATATTTTCATGATAATGCGTTTAGCTTCATGTATATGTTAATTTTGTTTAAAATTTTAGATATACATGTATACCCTTGAGTCACTTACTTTATGCAAATTCTATTATGGACTCATTTGTGTTTGGGATATGTATGTTTACTTCTAGTTTAAACAAACATACATATACCTTGAAGTATATTTAGTTTTGATGTTTTTCATGTGTACAAAGGAATTTCAAGAAGCTTAAATGTCTTACTCCATGATTTTGTTGATTACATAACTTTTTACACTCTATGTTTGATGTTTACTCATGATTTGTTTTCATGAGATTATATGAGCTTTATTGCTATTTGAGTGTTGATGATTGTGTGATTTTCTTGTTTTCATGAATATATTATTGTTTTGTTCCTTACTTGAAGGACTTCGTACTAGTTTTCAAGATTATTATAAAAGTAGTTCATATTCTTCAATTGGTAGAGTTTTCAAACTTATTAAATTATTTTCAAATTCATATTTTTGAAAACCCCACCAACCGAAGGGTGGATGGATGGGCGACCATGCCTTGTATGCTCAAATGGAAAATCCTTTTAACATGTGCATGAAAAGGGAGGTAGTATGAGTTATACACTTGATCCTCATTATATTTTCAATTGGTATCACAATTGATATTTTTATGATTTTATACTCATATTTGTGTTTTCTATATATGTATGCTTCAAACTTCAAGTAGTATCAATTTCGATAGGTATTTTCATTTTCATACATATATATGTGATTTGATTGTGCTTACTATATCTTCACATCTTAAAGTACAAATTATGTTTATGTTAAGCTTGATTTAGTCCTTAATATCAATTATTTTTCAATTGGTATCTTATGCAAGCTTATACATTATTTTTATTAGTATTTCATAAAGGGGGAGAAAATTCATGTGCTATCTTTCATTCGATTTTTATTTTCAATTAGCATCTTACTCCCATTCTTTATGATGAAAAATACTTTGTATTGGTATATGCTAACATTTTCAATATTGCTATCAATAATCTTAATTGGTATTATTCTCAATTTGGTATCTTTATTGCAAAATAATTTGTATTTATCCAAAAATTTGGCTCTTACTTACAATTGGTATCAATAAATTTGATTTTTACTTTCAATTGGTATCAAAATTTACAATATATATATATATATATATATATATATATATATATATATATATTTCAATTAGTATCAAAAACATATAATGTTTCATTTTCTATTGGTAAAAAATTTACAAGATATTTTCAATTGGTATCTTTTGGTATCAAATTTACAAGATATTTTTAATTGGTATCATTTGGTATCTTAAAATTTGTTTATTTTCAATTGGTATCATAAATTGATATCATAATGTTTTTTGATTGATATATTTTTTTAATTGGTATCATAATGTTTTGATATGTATTGCTTATATGTAAGGGAAGCTTAACATCTTCTCTATATATAGATTCATGTTGAGTGTATTTCATATTGAAGTGATTGACCACTCTTTGGTATGTAGTTCACATGTGTAGTAGGAGCTTCACATCTCCTTTTATACATTGTAGATTATACGTTATGTGATTAGGGTTTAGTCATCTCTTTTTCATGTAATGCATGTATGCAGGGGGAGTTAACTTTACGTCTCTCCTCTTTATGAATATATATTGCATATATAACTTTATTATTTGATTTGACAAACAGAAGAAGATTTTTTTTTTGAGTTTATTCATTCCCCTTTGTTAATGATTTGACAAAAAGGGAGAGAGAAATTTGGAGTTTTATATATGCATGTAGAAATTTGGAGTTTTCTATATGCATGTTTATTGAGAAATTTGGAGTTTTATATATGCATGTGGAAATTTGGAAATTCTATATGCATGTTTATTTGAAAATTTTGGAGTTTTATATATGCATGTTTATTTCATTTCCTTATTTTATACAAAACGGGGAAGAAGAATTTTTGAGATTTATATATGCATGTTTATTTTTCCAATTGGTATCAGAGCATATATGTTTTGTTTATGCAAAAAGGGGAAAAGTGTTCTTCATTTATGCATATATGTGTTATTTGGTTTATGTATTCATTGAATATCCTTATTGTTTATTGTTATGCATGAGTTAAGGGGGAGCTTCTATGAAGCTTAACTTTAATCCATGCATATATAACTCCATAAGTTTTGTCATCATCAAAAGGGGGAGATTGTTGGGCCAGAGGCCCTTCACTCTAGTTTTGATGATGATTAACTCATGTAGTTATAGTTTACTAATAATCTTGTGATATTTAGTTTCAGATATTTGATCAAGATTTTAGAAGGTGTTTAGCTTCAACAAAGGAGTTTTGGAGCTTTCACATATTGATTCAAGAGCTCGCGCGTCAAAAATCGCATCTAGCACTCGGTTGGAGTCAAGCTCGTGGGATCGTGTTTGGATCGAGTCAACTTGGAGAAGGAGTTCTACAAGAAGACCTCAGTTTGTTTAGTTTAAGATTGTTTAGATTGATCGGTCGCTAATATTGCACATTCATTATCATATTCTTATACTTATTATAGAATAAACTCTGCTTTTTCCTAATTATTGTTTTATTTATTTGCAGGTCCATTACTAAAGGAGAGGGAGGAGAAATAAGCTCAAAAACCCATCAAATTCTGATTTAAATCAGAATTAATTCGAAGTCAGTAAATCAGGCAGATCAGGTTGGTTCAGATCGGTTGAAAACCAGTTAGAACAAATCCCTACAAATCAATCGGTTGAAGCCAAAGATCAAAGGACATTTCGTCAAAATCTCGAACTTAAACTGCAAATCCAGCTGAAGATAAAATAATCTCTCGAAACCAGGGACCCCCACCACTCGGCTGTGGCCATCTGGCCACAGGAATGCCGCGAAAACGCGACAATTGTCGTGTTTCCGCAGCTTTGTTAGGGAGTTAGGGGAGTGTTTGCTCCCCCTATCTTCATACGCTCTCCTACGTGGGTTTTTGCCTATAAATACTGAGATTTTCAGAGCGTACAGGGGACGACCATACAGAGATAGAATTTAGTCCACTTTTTCATTCTTTGTAGTGTAGATTTTGTTTTTCTTTTCATGTAATTTTCAGTTTTAATTTATGTAAATCAGAGGAGATCAGAGTTTCATAGGAGAATGAGAATGAAGTTTGTGCTGCGAGTGACACCAGTGTAAGATTTTCTTCTTTTCTCTTATTGTTATAAATCGAATCTATAGTTTCTCTTTTGTATGTACTTTGTTTTTATTCTTCTTCTCTACTTTTCTTCTTTTGGTACCAATTGCTATCCAAGTGAGTCTTAAAGCATCGAAAGAGCCTTACCTTTGCGAGTGCCACCGATAGCTCATGACAATGGATTTTGAGCTTCATTCTGTATCACTTCATACTTGCAACGTCTTGATGATATAATATGGAGGAGATGAGAATCAACTCTTATGGGCTATACGTTGATCGCCTCACTTCAAGGTAACATCATTGCAAAAGATTCAAGGTAAGCATTTGGCCAAAGGAGGTAAGTAACTTTTAGATTCCTTTCTTTTAATTCTTTAATTTAGAACGCCACAATTTACACTTCTTTTATCACTCTTTTTTTCATTTCTCTGTTCATATCATTTCTAGTTTCTCCATCTTCTTAATTTATCATCTTCTTCCTAATTTAACTTTAACTCAATTTTTCCTTTTCTTTTAAAGAACTAAAGAAGAACTTTAACCATACTTTGTAGCCTAAAAGAGAACTTACTAAAAAGCTTATATCGCTAGTCCCTCCTTGTGGATCACGACCCACATCGCCACTTGCTATTGCAGTAGAATTGAGTAACTTGCACTCTTTAATCTTAAAATCTGAAATACTGTATTTTGTGTGCAGGTTCAAGCTCAATCAAACTTTGGCGCCGTTGCCGGAGAGGGACAGTAAGTAATTCTCATTAAAGTTTACATTTTTTGTTAACCTTCTTCTTAGTTTTTTGGTGTATAGATTTAACAACAAGGAACTTTTGCTGCAGTGGACATATAAGTGGCCTTGGACTCTGCTCAAGAAAGCAGAGCCAAGAAGCCCTCAGATTTGCTACATTCCTGTGGCAATCTGAGTAAACTACTAACCTGTATTTTCTGCAGGTTAGCTGAATTGCAAAGTTTAATATCTGTAGCTATTAATTTTCTTATTTGTCTCACTGTACTTCCTTTCTAACCTCAACAGTAAAATGATGTTTGTTAAATATTAAAAACAGTTTAAACTTTGCATTTAGGCACTTGTCTAATTCGTTTATATTTTACATTACTGTTGAAGAGTGCTAAAGTAAAAGGTACGTTTGCATGGCATATAGTTTAGGAAACATTCTTGAGTGATTATTTGCTTGTTGAATGTTACTTTTCTTTATCTTGCACACTTTACACAATCAATCTTAAGGGCTTGTCCTATAAACAAGATAAGGTGGGGAAGTCATTACCCTCCCTTAGCCCACAAATAATCTCCTCACTCACTAACCCAAGCCTAACTAAATTGAGTAGACGTTGGCCCTAGGGACATCTCGGACTCAATTAGGAGATTATCCTAAGGGGGAATGTGTTAGAATTTGACTCCTGCCAAATCAGTGTCTAAGAAAAGGGATTGAGGGGCGAAACCCCAAAGGCTGGTGGTTTGGCTTAATTAGGCCCGTCGCTTTTGCGTAGATACCTCCCACCAATCTTGCCCTGACCTGACTGATTAGCTTGTGGTCAAAGTCTGCATTATGCCTCCCGTGGACAGTCTAACCAGTTAGGAGTTGATTGAGGCACAACCTGCACACAAAATACGGAATTACAGAACTTAAGAATGAAGATGTGCAAGTGCTCAATTCTTCCGCTATAGCAAGTGGCTATGCGGGTCGTGATCCACAAGGAGGGTTTTGCGATAGAAGCGTTTACGTTCTTTATTGAAATCGTTATGAAAATAAAACGAGAGTTCTTCTTTGTTTTTAAAGTAATAAAAAGGAAAAAAAATTATGTTAAAGTTAGAAAGAAAATGAGAGATGAAGAAGGTGGACAAAATCAGAAAACGGCGAAAGAAAGCGACTATGTACAAGTGAGTCGAAAAAGAATGATAACGATTTGGAAGAAGTGGTGATCTATACTAAAGAAATAAAAGAAAAGAAAAAAAGAAGAGTGAAGAAATACTTACCTAGGTTGATTGATGACTTACTTGGAAACCTGTGCATGTTCTACCTTTGTTTAGGAGGCGTTCAACGTATAGATCATAAGCCCGAGCTCAGTCCCCGTTCGCATTATATCATCAAGTCTAGCACAAGCATGAAGTGATACGTCTTGAGGAGGAGAACGTCTTCATGAACTATCGTTGGCACTCACATAACATCGTTATACTTGTGCTTTAGAATTCACTTGTAAACTCAACAAAAACAAACAAGGTAAAGTAGAAGAGGAAGACGAAAACAAAAGAAAATGAAAGTAAAGAAGAACATAAAAATGTTACCTTTTATTGCTTGAAACAATGGAAGAAAGGAGGAGGGTACATCGGTGTCACTCTCAACATATGCCTCTCTCTCTTACTTACATGAATCATCATCTATCCTAAGCTTACATACAAAATTACATAAAAGAAAAGTAAAAACCTAAACTAAGGAATGGAAAACTAGTCTAAATCCTAACTCTGCATGGTCGTCCATTTTTCAGCGAAAAGACTGCCTTTTTATAGGCATAACCCACACCTATAGGAACCCGGGGAGATCGGGGAGCAAACGCTCCCCCTAACTCCCCAACTTTGCAGCGAAAACGCGGCTTGGGCCGCGTTTCCACGGCCAGGGTGTGGCCAGGTGGCCACACCCTGTTGGTGGGTCTCCTCGGTTTGATTTTCTGCTTTTATCTTCAGTTGGTTTCTTCGTTTGAGTCCCGAATTCTGACGAAATGGCCTTGGATTCTTGGCTTTAACCGATCGATTCTGAGAGGATTCTTCTCAACCGGTTTTCAACCTCTTGATTTTGCCCTGATTCAGTGAGTGTGAATTAATTCTGATTTAACTCAGAATTTTGGTGGGCTTTTGGGCTCATTTCTCTTCATCTCCTTTAAGAATGGGCCTGCAAATAAATTAAGCAATTAATTAGGACAATGCAAAGTTTTATTCTAAAATAAGTATGGAAATATGATATTAAATATGCAACATTAGTGACCAATCACACCCCCATACCTATCTTTTGCTCGTCCTCGAGCAAAACAACTAAACTATACTAAGGATTATTAGACCACTTTCGCAGGTCGCGCGATTGCACTGAGCATGTGCAACAAGCCGTTAAACCTCTAGGTTTCCCCTAGAGGACGAGTTTTGTCTCGTGAGGGTTTTCAGCGGATTGCACCCACAAAATCCATAAAGAAAGAGAAATAAAGAGTTAGTTGTTTTCCATTATGTTTGCAAAGGGGGAAAACTTACAAATAAAAAGTTTGAGGAGCTAAATTACAAGTATTCTTGAAAAGATTACAAGTAGATCTCCTCAGAGATTCTGGAGAAGTGTGCCGATAGGAGTCTGGTCAGCGCGCGACCACTTTGTCCCTTTGACGATGCGAGCGATGAGATTCCCTTCTCGCCTGGTTCCGGGAATCAGAGAATAGAGGATTGGTAGAACCCTCTGACTACTTCTCAAAACCACTTCTGTGAGGAATTCCTTCTCGCCTGGTTCCGGAGATTCCTTGAGGAAAAGAGGTTGTTAGGGTATCGCCACCCTGAAAAGAGAAGTATTTCTCTTGGAAGGTCTCTGAATTAGAGAACGCACGATGCGTTATGAAGAAGTCTCTGCTTGTGGAGTCCTCTCTCTCCTGTGCCCTGCGATCCCCCTCCCTTGTGCCCCTGATGGGCTATTTATAGGGAAAGTAAGGGTATAATCGTCCCCTTTGAAGATATAGAAACAGATTGAACCGAATCTGTTTGAATCTGGAAAGTAGCCTTGCTGCGAGGCTAGGATAGCTTCTGCGGAGCTAGAAAATGGCAAGTCGGTTGATCTTTCCGAGGTGTTATGACCCTTTCCATATTGTTAGGAGATTCTCCTTGATCCACTTACTCGTTTCAAGAGAGTCAAGAGATTGTGGCAATCACCTGCCATATTTGGATCCTGATTGGATTTGATTAGATTGAATCCGATCTTATCAGGAGTTTTGATTAGTCAAAGGTTGACCATAGCAGGCTGATGGCGGAGCTGCCCGCTTTGAAGCTCATAGCGGAGCTAGAGGCAATTCCTGACGAAGTCCGAAAAGAGGCTTTTCGGCGAAGCTGTCAGTTAGCTTCCTGGCGATGCTCTGGATGATGTTAGCCTCTCAAACGAGGCTATCCCCTTGGGCTAATGTAATGCTAAATGCTAGCATTTTAGACCTGCTGAGGTCTGTTTAGAAACAATCCGGGTTCACTGTTCTGCTTGCTGGATCAGTGGAGTCCAAACCGCTTCCTTGTCCCTTGGAGTTGGGTGAAAAACTGGTCTTCAGCTCGTCTGTCCCTTGTCTTTTGTAAATGTCAACAAGTTTAGACATCGTTCGGACCAATGAGAATCTTGTCTTTTTTAAGTGTCAACAAGACCCCCTTCAAAGTTTTCGAAAGTCTGCAATAGCCCAGACTTCGAAACACTTTGAACTGCTGTGATGGTGGTGTGGAGTATGAACATCGCCATGATGGTTGAGTTCAGCTTCGCCTTCAATCCTGCTTTGGGATGGATCCGCCGAAGAGTTTGCACTGGTTCGCGAATAGCTTCGCGTCGGGGTAGCTCCGCATCTGGGCTTTCAAGAAATAAGTTCGCTTTGGAACTCCTGTTGCTTTTTCAAAGCCAACTGCCGTGGGGCGGTTACGAGGAGGATCATTCCTTCTTTCGCGCCAATCGAGAGAGATGTTCTCCGATTTGCACGTTTCCAAGGGAGGATATTCCCTTTATTCAAGGCGCCATAAGTGCCTTTTATGAGGGAGACGTTTTCTTCCCTTGTACGGTTCCAATGGGAACCGTCCCTGTCATCAAGGCGCAATCAATGCCTTAAGTGCGCTCGTGCTTCCACGCTTGAGGTGGTTGCGCTCAGGCCATGGGGCCTATAAATAGGACACTTGAGGTCCTCTGAAGAGAAGTGCCTTGCCTTTCTTCTTCCCTTCTCTTGGTTGTGAGAGATACTCAGATCTCAGAATTAGTGGGAAAGCCCACCCTGGTTGTCTAACCGGCCAAGGACCAGTAAGTCTTGATCATTCAAAGACTTCACCGCTTTTTAGGGAACTCATCTCCCTTGATTTAGCTTTGGCAGCTCGCTTCAGAGATTAGCTTCCCTTGTTCTTCATCTTGCAATTGGCTGTTGCAGAGAAGGATCTCATCACGGCTTTCTGCGAAACCATCATCTTGATTTGATCAGAAAGACCATTGCTTGTTAAGTCCGCTGCGCAGGCAGGACTTGGGACTTGGCTTCTTCAATAGTTGAGCCAGTCTTGCCATATTGGCGAGGTTGAGACTGTTCTTCACAAGATCAGTCTGACTTTGCCGTATAGGCGAGGCTAGGACTTGGCGTTTGCTGAGCCAGCCCATGGTTGCTGTGCAGGTGGAACTTGTCCTCTGCTGAAGTCGGATTGCTTTGCCGCTGAAGAATCTGACTTAATATTTTTGCAGCTCTTTCTGTGCTTAACTGCTAACTTGCTTCAATTTGCCTTGCAGCGAGCTATGCTTGCCAGTCTGGTGACTTGATGGAAGAAGCCATAAAATTGCCTTATGCTTCCCCGGTTGAAGCTTTACTTTTAAGCAGGAGGAACAATTCGGGGCAGCGGATGCGCGTCCCAGGGGCTGTTGGCAGCCTCTTGTCCGAGATGATTCGATCTGAGGTGAGGCTGGCTGCCGACTTTCAACTTTGGTGGCCTTCGTCGGGGACGATCCACTTCATGGGAGTGGGCCTCACACCCGTCAGATCACTAGCATCAAAACTAGTTCCCATTATAGGTGATCTGACGTGTTGGCGGCGATAAGCTTTTATTGCCAGGCTTCAACAAAAATGGCCTGGTAAGATCTGCCATTTTGTGGAGAAAAATGACCGTGTCCTTGTGGCACCATCTGCTCATGTGCGAAGGATTACGGCCTTGTGCAGGAGGAAGGCCTTTCCTGTCCCGTTGATCTGGCTTGGTAGCAGATAAAACCGCTTGTATGCCTCAAAAGATCTTTGTTGGGCAACTGAGTGTGTTGTATGAAACACAACTTCGATGTAATATCAATGTACCCTTGCTTTTGAATCAATGAAAGTTCATTGTCTGATCATCTGATTTGCTTGCTTTCACTGAGAGTCTGGCCATAGCTGGGCTGAACTGTATGCAGAGTTAAGGACATTGTCCTTTCTTCGAATGATCTTCGCGAGACCGGCATGTCCCGCAAACAGCAGCCTCTTTGGCGGGCTAAGGTAGACCTCCTGGCGAAGTCTTTGAAGGTTTGTGCGAAGCCCGCACTTTGCTCCTGCGCGGAGTTAACCCTTTAGTGGGGTTGAACCGTCGCACTTTGGGAAAAGCGCCTTAGGCGCTTTGGGCACTGTTTCGAATTAATTCGAAACGGCGGCATGTGCCCTTTTTCGAGGCCTTGATTTAGGCGCTGATTGGCCTATAAAAGCCCGATTGGGCTGAATATGGGAAGATCTCCCTTTATTTTTAGAGAACTTTCTATCTCTTCCTCTTCTTCTTCCTCCTTTGCTTCAGAGTACTTTGAGCACTCTTGCATTCCTTCAATGGCGCCCAAGAGACGAGCGGGAAAGGAAGCAGCGACTTCTGCAGCGGAGGGTCCTCCTCCTCCGTTCATTGAGCGACCAATCGCTGGTAAGAGACTCTCCAATTTGATTAGAGAGTGGTCTTCATCCTTTGGAGTCGATACTCGGCTATTAGGACGATCGAATATGATCTGTCCTTATCAGGGAACTCGTTTCCCTTAACTTCCCTATTTTACTTGCATCAGGGAAGTAAGAACTGAACAGTTCTCCCCTTGGGCTTCCATAGGAAACCATTGCTTGGGGCAGTCTTCATCCTGTTGAGGAACAGGATATGGGTCGTGTGCCTTCAGTCGTGGCCACGAAGGACGACTGTTGGTCATGAAGTCCTTTCGATGACGTCAGCCCTTAGGGCTATGCCAGTTCCTGCAAAGATGCAGTCTTATCTGTGAAGCGAAGCTTTTTATCAAAGCTATTATCCCGCTGTTCCTGCTTACTGGGCGAGGCTATGCCTTAGCGAATTTTTATGTCTTCGCGTCCATTTGATTGATGAACTAATCATAGTTCATTTTTTTTTGTTTTTGCAGTACATTACGCCTCCGGCCTTCAGAACAGTCTATTTGGCGTAACCAGTCGAGCAGGGAGCATCAGCTTGCAGTTCATCGGGCAGGCTTCCTTGTTCAGTGAGCCGAGCCCGCTTGTACGGGATACGCTCATTCAGAGCGGTGGCCCGCAGGCCATGCGGAGCATCTTGACTACGGCTTCGTTTGAAGATATTGACCGTCAGGCTTACAAAAAGCCTGACTTCATGTTCGGGGATGCTGCACCTGATCCCGATCGCCAGCTGCAGGCCGGCGAAGGCCAGTGGATCTTCCAGTTGGATGGCGAGAGATTCTATCTCCCGTCTACTAAGCGGCATTTCGCTTTGTCTTCCTTCGCGAGCGTGACTCAGGCTCGGAAGATGGCGTGGGGCGTGAGCCTAAATGCCGAGTCTATAAGTGTCGGGAGGTTGACATTCCAGACCGGCTATTCGAGGGCGGGCCCTCCTCGTAGCATAATAGGGCTATACCCTGGGAAGGTGTTGCGGGACCTTCCAGTAGGAGAGAATCCAGCTGCGGCGCCGACCTTCGGTACTCAGTTCTGCGAGGCTGAGGGGAACTACCCCGCCACAGATTTCAGGGCTCCTGGTTGGGTCCATCCTCCTAGGTCATGGTGGGCGGAGTTGACCAATTATATCCTCAATCATTTTGAGGGGGAATTAGAGAGGTTGAACCTCTATGAGGCCGTCAGGGCGACCTGCTACGGCATTGAGATGAAGGTGGCGTGCTTCTACGCCATCCTTGAGTTGTACTGCCCAGCCTCGGGGACTTTCTTCACCCCGGTTGGTGAATTGGGCATGGCCCTGCATGAGATGCGAGAGATCTCTGCTTTGCCCTTCGGGTCTCTTCCATATGAAGAGTATTTTCCGTGTGAGGCGGAGTTGGCTCTCTTGGAGAAGCAAGAGCCTGCTTTGCTTGAGACATATCGGGAATTGATGTGCCACCTGCACATTTGTTCCAGCATCCACACTGGTGGCAAGGGTAGCTCGAAGAGCTTGAAGAGCTGGGGGAACTACTTGTTCCCGGATATGACTAGTGCGCCCGAGGCAGCTCATTGCGGAGTTGCTGAAGAGGACATCTTGGCAAGGATGGAGGTGCATGCTGAAAAGGACATCGTCGTGACAGAAGATGATGGTCCTTTCGAGAAGGGTGATGTTCTTCGGAGCTTTCACCATCAGGCCCGTCGGCCTATGTCTCGCAAGGCGTTGCTGGCTGGCTTCTTGACCATCTGGTTAAAGAAGTGTGTCGTGCCTTCTTCTTCGGGTGACATTGTTCACCCGAATGTGCTGCTGCCTGCCGTTCGCTTGGTCCATGGCCACCGTCTGGGTCTTCTCCCGGCCATGGTGTGTTGTATTCAGAGGGGCCTTCGTGTTCTGACGGAGGCTTTCTGCAGGCCGATGGCGTCAAGGCGGGGGAAGGGTGCCGTCCTGCCTTGTGACGGACCCAATCCTAGGGTAGGTTTACCGTACACCTACTTGATGGCGTGGTTCGCCTTGCACTGCCCTACTTTAATTGGAGCTGGGGAGGACCCTCCGCCGGGTGTTCAAACGGCGCTTCTCCGTCGTTTTGAAGGCTGTTTGTGGCAGAAAACTTATGTGGCCGAGGCCCGTAAGTTAGTGCGTCGTTATGACGCTTACAGCCTGTTCCGCTGTTTTCCTCGCCTGCGGGGTGCAGGATATAACGAGGAATTCCATGATGTGGAATCAGGTCGGTCTCCCATGAGTCGGGGTGTTTTCGAGTGGCTGGTCTGTATCCGGCCCTCGCATTTGTTGTACAGGAGTGGGGATACCTGCTACCTGGAGCCCTACGTCCCGAGCCGATTTGCCCGCCAATTTGGGTATGACCAGTTGTATGTGGGCAACCCCAATCCGGACCTGGCTTTCATGGGGAGCCTCATTGATGGGGCTCGTGCTTGGCGGTTCTTTACCGCGGATGACACTGGAGCGTGGCTACGCACGCCGCTGAGGGATCCCGGCCTTTGGACGACCCTGTGTTTCTGCCAATGGTATGCGGCTTCGAACTCTACGCCTGCTAGGTTTAACGTCAACCGTTCGGGTGTGAGGTTAATTTCTCATCGGATGAGGCAGAAGGCTTCTGATAAGATGGAGGGCAAACGAGTCCGTGTTCCTGGCATAGAGGAGTTCATCGCTATAGATGACAGCGAGGCTTCTGATGCGGGGAGCCCTCGCTTTGAGGCAGAGACAAGGGCTGATGCCCACGAAGCTGGTGCTCGTGAAGCCGGGTCTGGTGTAGTGGGAGCAGCTCCCCCACAGCATGTGGAAGAAGTGGAGGAAGAGGACTCTGAGGTCCACTTCAAAAGGAAGCGTGGGAGTGGATCCCGTAGGAAGTCGTCGGCGAAGAGGCCCCGTCGCCAGACTCCTACCATCGTGGTAGAGGGTGAGCCCTCTGCTGCGCCTCCTTCTGCTGCTCCATTAGTGGCTGAGCCGTCGGTTGCTGAACCGACTACTGGTAAGATTGGCCTCCATATAATATGCCTTCAGCGCACTTTAAATAACTCATCATTTGCTTTTTGTCGCAGGAGCTGAGGCAATTGGAGAGCAAGGGGAGCACTACGATCCCCTGTTCACTTATGGAAGTGCAGCTGGTTCCTTTGCTCGCTCGGAGGAGTCTGGGGATCATGCGGCCGATATTGGCCCTTCGGGCGCTGAGGCTTCTAGAGGAAGTCCTATGGCATCCAGCTCTGCCGGGTGGTCTGCGGAGGAATCGGCGAGTGGGCCGGCTATCCGCGTTGAGTCTGGTAAGAACTTTCCGATGGGACCCTTGGATTCTGATGCGGCTGACGAGGTGACATCGGCCTTCGGTAAGACTAAGATCTCTTGGTCCTCGCCTATTTGTTGCGTCCCCCTTTTTGACCTTGGTTTTGTTGCAGGTATTCGTCCCCAAGGTGCATCAGCTTCGAAAGAAGCGGAGGGTTTTCCTGAAGGGTCAAAGGGCGATATGAGCGCTTCGACCGGGGCAGACGCAGCTGTGTTAGACGCGCTGTATGGCGACCTGCCTTTTTATCAGCCCAAATCAGCGGAGGGCCCTGAGGTTGAAGAGGCGGCAGTCCCAGAGGTACCCCCACTTCCAGTCATATCAACGAGTGGGGTGCAGACTGTCTTGCCGAATACGGCATTGAGGGTGATTGTGAGCCCTACCTCCCCGACGCTGGTAGTTGAGCCTGCTGCTCAGGAGGTGGTTGCCAGTCCTACCTCCGCGGTGGCTGGCGTGCTGGTGTCGCTGAGGACTCCGCCGAGGTCACCTTTGGCTTGCCCTGCTGCTGTCGATGTTCCCGCTTCTTCTTCCGCGGTGGTGTCGACTAGGTTGGTAGATTGCTCCGAGGTTGTCTCAAGGGTTGATGAAGCTGAGAATGACTTTATCGGTAATCTGGTCGACAGCTTCTATAATAGTTTGGAGCAGACTATCGGTCTAGTCTTGAAGGGCTCGCCTGTGCCATTTTCGAAGCTGAAGATGGTTCTCTCCCGTGGCATTGAGTGTATTCGGGACTTTGAGGGGTACCATCAAGCTACTGCTCTGGAGCTCCTGGTAGATGACCTTGAGAAGGACGTGGAGGAATGGCGCCATTTCTATCGTTCCGACGCAGCGTCTTTGGCTGATGAACGGCTCGCACGTCTTGTCGCCCAGAAGCGCGAGGCTCAGCTCGCTGCCCAAGAGGCTGTTGAGGCTATCTCCTCTGACTTGAGATCCTTGGAGGCAGAGGAAGCAGAGGTTGGGAGTGCAATTGATGCTTCCAACAGTGCTCTTTTTGACGCTGAAGATAAGATCAAGAGGGCTGAAGAGATGATCCGAAAGGCAAATCTCCTCTTGTCGAAGGCTACACAGATGCGTCATGAAGAGTCTGCGCGGCTTAAGCAGCTCAGGGCTCGAAGTGAGGAACTGGCGGAGCGGAAGTCATCACAGAGGGCGACTTTGGCGGAGACCGAGGCTCGTCTGGCTCAGGCGGTGGACTTCGATGAGGCAGAGCTAAGATCACAGGCGCTGGCCCAGGCTGAAGATGACAGGAGGACGCGGCTAGCTTCGCTCGGAGATCGGATCCGATCTTATCATGTACGCCTATAGGCTCCTCCATGTATCCCATCCTTTTGGATTTAATAGAAAATTTTTCTTTTGTCGTCTGTTGTTTAGATAATGAGACATGACTGTCTGTTGGTTCAGAGGTTGCAGTAACATAACCGAATGGGACGTTGCCAGTCTCGAGGTTAGCCCTTTGCGGGGCTTGAAAGGAAGGGAGATACTTGCCTTTTGTAAATGTCAGCAAGCATCGAGATTGAGACTTAGCTGTCAGCTGGTTCAGGGGTCGCAATGACATGACCAATTTAGACGCCACTAAGCTCAATGGTAGATGAAACTTGGCTATCTGCCAGTTCAGAGGTCGCAATGACGTAACTGGTTGAGAAGCCACCAAGCTTCAATCAATAGGTGATACTCGTCTTTTGTAAATGTCAACGAGTATCGAGACCTGTCTTTTGTAAATGTCAACAGGGCTCGGGATCGAGACTTAGCTGTCTGCTGGTTCAGAGGTCGCAATGACATAACCAATTGAGACGCCACTAAGCTCAATGGTAGATGAAACTTGGCTATCTGCCAGTTCAGAGGTCGCAATGACGTAACTGGTTGAGAAGCCACCAAGCTGCAATCAATAGGTGATACTCGTCTTTTGTAAATGTCAACGAGTATCGAGACCTGTCTTTTGTAACTGTCAACAGGGCTCGGGATCGAGACTTAGCTGTCTGCTGGTTCAGAGGTCGCAATGACATAACCAATTTGAGACGCCACTAAGCTCAATGGTAGATGAAACTTGGCTATCTGCCAGTTCAGAGGTCGCAATGACGTAACTGGTTGAGAAGCCACCAAGCTGCAATCAATAGGTGATACTCGTCTTTTGTAAATGTCAACGAGTATCGAGACCTGTCTTTTGTAACTGTCAACAGGGCTCGGGATCGAGACTTAGCTGTCTGCTGGTTCAGAGGTCGCAATGACATAACCAATTTGAGACGCCACTAAGCTCAATGGTAGATGAAACTTGGCTATCTGCCAGTTCAGAGGTCGCAATGACGTAACTGGTTGAGAAGCCACCAAGCTGCAATCAATAGGTGATACTCGTCTTTTGTAAATGTCAACGAGTATCGAGACCTGTCTTTTGTAAATGTCAACAGGGCTCGGGATCGAGACTTAGCTGTCTGCTGGTTCAGAGGTCGCAATGACATAACCAATTTGAGACGCCACTAAGCTCAATGGTAGATGAAACTTGGCTATCTGCCAGTTCAGAGGTCGCAATGACGTAACTGGTTGAGAAGCCACCAAGCTTCATGATAGGTGAAGAGGTCTCGTTTGCACGAGGGAACCACTGTCATAGGTTTAATGTTAACATAACAGTGGGATATATGTGGTCCTACCATTCTATGGATGAGAATTGGTAAGTGACTTTGGAGATCTCGTTCTCACGAGGAGAAATGAGGGGACTGCTGTCATAGGTTTAATGTTAACGTAACAGCGGAGTATATGTGGTCCTACCATTCTATGGATGAGAATTGGTAGGTGATTTTGGAGAGGGAATCAAGTGGGAGCAGGTCCCTTGGGATTTTAAGCAAACCCCCAGCTACCAGCAGGTTTGATATGCTTGGAGAAAGGGAGAGGCTCTCTTTGTGCGCATTCCGGACGCGCGGGTCTCGATCAGAGGTGTAATGTTAACATGATCGAGAGCAAGATCCTTGATTAAGGATAGTATTTCTTTAAGAATTTGCCATTGATTGGCATCATGAGGAGGTCGCCGTCTGCAGTCGTAAGGCGGTATGCTCCGTTTGAATAGACCGTCTCTATCACAAACGGTCCTTCCCATTTAGGCTGAAATTTGCCTTTGGTCTTGTGCGTCATGATCATCGGTCGTCTGACAGCTAAGACCAGGTCTCCTTTCTGGAAGACTCTTTGCTTGACCTTTTTATTGAAGGCTTTTGACATCCGAGCCTGATATAGCTCGATGTGTTGCTGAGCTTGTAGCCGCTTCTCGTCTAGGGCTTCGAGCTCTTGAAGACGCAGGCGATCATTGTCTTCTGATGTCATCTTAGTAGTCAAGGCTACCCGTAATGATGGCACCTGGATTTCCAATGGGATGACCGCTTCGCACCCATATACCAGGGAGAAAGGCGTATTGCCTGTCGGTGTCCGAACCGTAGTCCGGTAGGCCCAAAGGCATTCACCGAGCTTTTCGTCCCAATCTCGCTTGTTCGAGGAGACAAACTTCTTGAGCAGCTTGATGATTGTCTTGTTAAATGCCTCTGCCAAGCCGTTGGCGGCAGGATTGTAGGCGGTTGAAGCCACATTCTGAATTCGGTATTTATCGCAGAACCGATAGAACCCCTGGCTTATGAATTGAGGACCATTGTCGTGGATGATCCGCCTGGGAACACCAAATCGATGGATGACGTGGTGTTTGATGAAGCTAACCAGATTGGAGGTTTTGACTTCGGCCAACGGTATGGCCTCTGCCCATTTTGAGAAGTAATCGGTTATTGCCAGGATAAACCGGTGACCTCTTGCCGAAGAGGGACTGATTGGCCCTACGACATCAATTCCCCACGCTTCAAATGGCCATGAAGCAGTAGTAGGGTGGAGCAATTCCGAAGGTTGGTGTATGAAGTCTGCATGGACCTGGCACGCCTTACACCTTCGTGCATATTGGGTGGCATCGACCATCATGGTCGGCCAGTAGTACCCAAGTCTGTGCAACCTGTCTTTAAGCTTTGGACCCGGCTGGTGAGCTCCGCAAATGCCATCATGTGCTTCTTTAAGCACTTCCTGTGCCTCTGAATGAGAGAGACAACGGAGGAGGACACCGTCATATGAACGACGGTAGAGTGTCTTCAAAGTGGGATCATAGTAGAAACGGAGCGACCTTCGTCTGATGGACGCCGCTTCTTTGGGATCATCTGGAAGCAGACCGTGCAGAGCGTAGTCAATGAGAGGGAAGCGCCAATCCCTCGGCTCAAGATCCACGGAGATATTATGGACCTCTTGGATCCTTAGCATATGCTTGGAACATACGAGATGCCGGGTTGCGACTGTGAGGTGATACTCTGTGTCGGCCGGTAAGGCTAGCGTCGTCGCTAGTGCAGCGAGAGCATCCGCCTTGGTATTCTGAGATCGAGACACATGCCCGATGTAGAAGCCTTCAAATAGGCTAGCCAGTTCGATAGCTGTATGATAGTAAGGCACCAAGTCCTCATGGCGGACTTCATATTCACCTTTTACCTGGCTAATGATCAGTTTTGAATCGCCATAAGCTTCAAGATAGCGTACCCCCATTCCATGGGCGAGCTGGATACCGATGAGCAGAGCATTGTATTCCGCTACATTGTTAGAGCATGACTCTGTCAAGGAGAATGCCCTGGGAAGGATATGATCCTGTGGGGAGATGAACACAACCCCCACTCCGGCAATAATCTTGCCTTTAGGGCCCATCCGCGATGCTCCGTCGAAGAACATCTGCCACACTTCCTCTGCTGAGGTTGCATTAGACTCGAAGACCTCATCAGGGATGTCTTCGTGAAGTTTTGAATGTTCCGGAACTGGATGCGCAGCCAAGAACTCTGCAAGGGCTTGACCTTTAACCGCCTTTTGAGGGGTAAAGGTTATGTCGTATTGGGACAATAGCAGTGCCCATTTAGCCAATCTTGAGTTCAACGACCCTGGCTTCGTCATGAGAAGACGTAAAGGGTTCACCCTGGAGATGACATGTATGGTTTGGCCAACCAAATAATGTCGAGTCTTCTGGACAGCGAAGACGAGAGCTAAACACTCTTTCTCAATAGGATTGTAGCGAGATTCCGCTCCTATGAGAGTCCTGCTGAGATAATAAATGGCTTGCTCATGGCCATTGTCGTCCTTCTGGGCGAGGAGAGCGCCGAGGGAATAGTCCAGAGCTTTTACATAAAGCAAGAATGGTTTCCCTGATGTAGGGGCCACTAAGACCGGAGGTTTTGTGAGATACCTCTTAATGTCTTCATAAGCTTCTTGACAGGCTTGGTCCCATATGAAGGCAGTACCCTTTTTCATGAGACGGGTGAAGGGCTGGCAACGGCCCGAAAGATTTGCTATGAATCTTCTGATGTAGGCTAATCTGCCTTGCAAGCCTCGGAGCTCTTTGAGGTTCCTTGGTGGATGCATGTCCTGTATGGCTTTGACTTTGTCTGGGTCCAGATGGATCCCTTTTGATGTGACAATGAACCCAAGGAATTTGCCGCTGGACACTCCCAAGAAGGATTTTGTCGGGTTCATTTTCAGCTGATGAGCCCGCATTATGTCGAACATCGTTCTCAGATCGCGAAGATGTTCATTTTTGCTGCGGCTTTTGACGGCAATGTCGTCAACATAGCACTCCACCGTCTTCCGGAGATGATCGCGGAAGATCATGCTCATTGCCCGCTGGTAGGTTGCTCCGGCGTTCTTCAGTCCGAAGGGCATTACAGTGTAGCAGTATACCCCCAATGGCGTTCGGAAAGAAGTATGCTTCTCGTCATCAGGATACATCTTGACCTGGTTGTACCCTGAGAAGCCGTCCATGAAAGACATCCTCTCGAATCCGCATGTGTTGTCGATCATGACATCGGTGATCGGCAATGGGAATTCATCTTTGGGACAGGCCGTATTGAGATCACGGTAGTCGATGCAGATTCGTATTTTCCCATTCTTCTTGAGGACGGGGACTATGTTAGCCACCCAATCTGGATGTTGTTCCTCCCGGATGAAGCCACAAGCAATGAGCTTATGAACTTCGGCTTCAATAGCCTCCATGATGTTTGGGCGGAACCGACGTTGTTGCTGCTTGACTGGCTTAACGTCGGGCTTGATGTTTAGACGGTGCATAGCGACCTGTGGATCAAGTCCGGGCATGTCTTCATAGCTCCAGGCGAAAACATCTATATACTCTTTTATGAGCATTATCAATTCTTCCTTTTCGATAAGTGATAGGCTTTCACTTATGAAAATCGGTTTGGGGTGATCTTGACTACCCAAGTTAACCTGGATCACCTTGTCTTCGGTAGGTGGCTCGCGCAGCTCGAACCGCTTTTCCCATTGGAGACTTAATTGCTGGGCCCATGATTCCTCATCGGCAACCTCTGCGGGTTCCAACTGACTGCTTGAAGTCATGAGGCTTTCGAATATCCCTCCTATGCTGACATTAGAGTCCCATTCGGAGGATGAGGCCGACTGTGATGGGATCGATCCATCGCTTTTGTCCTGAACCGTTGTTGATGATGTGGGTGTAACATAACCCAACCCCCTGCGCGTACTATCATAGTAATTTGCAGGTTTCCCTCTTGGGACGGAGTTACGCATCAAGCCGCGTCTTCCTTTTCCGAAGTTTAGGCCCGCTCCCTGCTTCAGGTTGTAACCCATCTTCTTCATAATATGGCGCGCTGATGGCGCGTAATGAAAGAACTGTGGAGCATCCGACTCTGAGCTTGAGTCTGTAGTTGAGAATCTCCCTGGCCGGGCTCTGCCGAAGATTATCGGCGACTGACCTTGCTTGGACGGAGGGACTACCAGCGTGGCCCCTTCTATGGCTTCCACGGATGTACTAGCCACACTCGACTTATGTACGGGCATATGAAGAGAGCCATCCATAATGGATTTGATCGACTCGATGCTCGCAGGATAATCAAAAGAAATATTATCATTAATTATCCATTCGCCTTCCTCATCAGAAGGGATCTTACATCGGGGATCATTAAAGCATGCTACAATTGGCTCGCCAATCAGAATGGCCGGCATGCCCGTTTCAGATTCCGAATCCGCCTCATTGCCACTTCCATCACTGTCTGGCAATGGTTCTCCCGGCGTTCCACTAGCCTCTTGATATAGGAGAGCATCTGTGAAATAGTTTTCCACCCCCTTGAAGGGCTGTTTCTCAGCGAAGACAGTTCGTACCGTCGCATCATCCTCAACATACTTGAAGCACTGATGGAGAGTGGATGGAACGATCCAGTTGGCATGGATCCATGGTCGTCCCAGTAGCAGGTTGTATGATGTGTCCGCGTCAATGACATAGCATGTCACTTCTGACTTCAGGCTTCCGATTCTGCAGCGAAGCCGAATCTTTCCAAGCGGATGGCTGCTCCCGGCGTTGAAACCATATATTGTAGTGGTGGTTGCGGACAACCTGTACAGTGGTATGCCAAGGAAGTAGAGGAGCCTTTTGGGGATGATGCTGAGCGCAGACCCCGGATCGACTTGTATTCTTTCAATGCATGTGGAACCGATATATCCGGTATAGTACAGAGGTCGATCATGCTTGTTGTCTTTGAGAAGCATATCTTCCGCCGTGAAGGTAATGGCAGGTACCTTTGACTGTGCGTGATGGCACTCTGAGCAGGAAAGCCGCATCTCATCACTAGGAATCTCAGGCATGTATGTCAGAAAGGACTCTGAGTTGGCTAGCGCATCTCTGAGTGCCTCTCTTGTCTCTTTAGAGAGACGAAGAAGCTCGTGTATTGTGATACGAGCCGGGATATTGGCTAAGTGGGCCAATATATCAAAGCGAAAGGGCGTGGCTAACCCTTGGCCTGGCGGTTTCTTCAACACATGGTCGAACCGCACTTCCTTAGGCTTCTCCTTCCCTTTGGTCAGGACTGGAGTGGATGCCGGCATTGGTACTGACGTCGTTTGCTGTTGTATCTCGTCAGTAGACTTGTCATACTGCCTTAAGTATGACTTTCCAGACCGGGTGCCCATCTGTTGAGGCGCATCTGCCTGCGCTGTACAGGCATGCTTCTCTTCTTCTGAATCGCTGAGGGAAGCCGAAGTAAGATTACCATCATCTGGCAGGACAGAGATGACATTGCAGGACTTGCCCTTTTTGCTGGAGTCCTTCGACGTCCGCTGTACGTCTTGGACGAGGTTAGGGTGTATCCACATAACTTCCCCTGTCTCCAATGTCAAAGGGATGAGACCCTTGTTGTATTGAGTCATGGCTGGAGGATGCCTGACTTCCAACCGCGGTGTGGGGGCTGGATAGGTCCCGTCAGGAACTGTGACCTTCTGGGCAGTGCCGAACTCAAGAGTCACCATGTTGGCAGTGACTTTCTTCTGTTCCGTCTTCAATGTGAGGACTCCGGCGTCGACCAAGGCTTGAATTCTATCCTTGAGAACATAGCACTTGTCAGTAGGATGGTGGATCATCCTGTGGTAGAGGCAGTACTTAGGGTCGTTTGTGCGCCCTATCTCATCAGGGCGTCGAGCATCTGGCAACTTCATCTTATTCCCTTTGTGGAGCAGATGGAATATCGTGACCACCTGGTCGTCTCTGAAGGAGTACTGTTTAGGAGGGAACTTGGGCTCCTGATTGTTGAAGCTGCTCTTCTTGGCCTTTGACTGCATGTCCCCGGTCAGCTCGACGGACATAATTTCCTTCCCTTTAGCTTGGGAAGATTGCGGGAGATCGCTGCGCCCTTTGTTGTTCGCGCCCCATTTGCTTCTAGGGGCGGATGACTCGAACTTTTTAGCCGATTTTTCGGCTATCTCAGCTTGTTCGACCAGTTCCTTCCAAGTGTGGGCCTTGACAGCCCCCATGCGAACTTCTACTTGATCCGAGAAGTTATGTCTGCACGTTTGTAAAAGCATGGGTAAAGGCATCCCTGCTGGGCACATCAGAGATAGATTTCTGAACCGCTCAATGTATTCACGGACAGATTCGCCTTTCCTCTGCACAGTGGAAAGGAGCTTGTCCATGGTCACTTCGGTGTCATCCTCATAGAAGCGAGAGAGGAACCGAGTTTCCAGGTCGATCCAGGAATTGATAGAGCCCTGAGGAAGGCTTCGGAACCAGTCGAATGCCACCCCTTTCAAGGTGCCGATGAACAACCTAGCCATGATGGCGTCGTTGCTTAGAACATTACCGGTCTGGGACCGGAAATAGTAGATGTGCTGATTGGGCGAGCTCTTACCATCATACGTATGCAACGTTGGTGGTTTGAACTTTGGCGGATATGGCACCGAATCCCATTCCAGTGGGTAAGGACGGACTACCCCCACTTTCTTCAATTCATCCTTCTGAGCTAGGGATGAAATTTGAGCTTGAAGGCCTTTAAGGACTTCGGCATCCAGGGAAGAGCCTCCCTGGGTTCTCTCCGTCTTGGGCGGATCATTGCTGAGATGTCCCTCCTCGTCATGATTACTCCCGGTATCATCATTCCGGTTGCTGAGGAGCTGAGCGAGCATCTGTTGAATATTGTCCAGGGCCTCTTGCTGAGTTCTAGAGGTCTGCTCCTGAGCTTCCAAACGCCGACGAAGGTCGTCATTGGCGTTCTCGGCCATATTGACCGATGCTTTGTCCGTTCGCACCGAACTGACTGTTGCTGAAGAGGCATACCCGCTGTCTTCATCTTCTCCATCGGATGATTGGGGTGACCGCCTGAGTTGTGGCACGGTTGGGACCGTCGAGGAGGAAGGCTGCTCATAATTATAGGGTATCGCCACCCTGGATCTGGTGCTTCGGAAAACACCTTCTTCGCGCACCAAGACTTCACCTAAGCCCGGGCTATAATCTGGATCTGGGGAGCCGAAAGGGGTGTCGTCAGGGGCTTGACTTCTTCCGCGCAGCTCTCGCCCCCTTCCGGTCATGTTGACGGATGCAGAGGCTGGATCCGGTGGCCCGCTCCTTTTGGGATGCCTCATCGGGACGCGCGCAGACAGTCGATCAAAGACTGATCGCCGATATGGAGCAGTGGCGAGGGTCGGTCGTAACCGACACTGCATAGAATGGACCATCACCAATTGGCAGTCACATCGTCGAAGACAGGAGGAAGTAGTCTGGAAATGCTTCAATCTCCGCTTGTCCGCCAAGAATTCTCGCAGGTCGGCCCTGTAGGGGCCTGAACCATCTGGTATATGGGACAACGCATCGTTCCCCTTATTCCTGCGGAAAGGATCAGCACCGCATAGTGCTCTGGTTCTAGCCTCGCGGCTGTAAACCCGATGAGTATGCCGAGGTACAATAGCCTTGCTTGTGAGGACAGGGCTAGCAGTAGGCATTGCTGCTCTAGGCGACGGTATGATCGCCGTCTTGACTTTATGGTTGGCAGCATTGTTGGCGCAGGCGGGCATCTTGCCTTTTTCTTCATAAGAGAGGCGCGGATCTGGCGTGGCTACGCCTGAAGTTTCAGCAGAGGACCTCTGTTTAGGCCTCCATATCCGTTTTGGCAGAGGATGCATAGGTTCGCAAGGAACCTGAATAGCCACAAGCGGGGCTGCGGGGTGTTGGCAAAATTCTGCCTCTGGTTTCTGATTTGAAACCTTGGTCATGAAGACCTTCCCGTGCTTCCGTGCTCGAAGCATCAGGCCACCCCCAGAGAGGACTTCTTTAAATCTTCCTTGACCGATCTGGATAACAAGGTTCTCAAAAGTGCAGGATCTGGGCCGCGGGCATGTTTCCTTGTTGCGCCAGAGAACTGCGGCAGGTTTGCAGAGAACCTTTTCCGTCTCCGCAGAGACTTTGCTTGAAGATTTAGCCAGAGAAGATCTGGCTGCACCGGCTTTTCTGAATTCAGAGATAGACCCGAAGGTCTGTTCGTCGCATTGCGACACTTGATTCTCAGCAGAGGAGAATACCCTCCCCAGCGGAGTCGCCATCTTGTTTTCCATTATGTTTGCAAAGGGGGAAAACTTACAAATAAAAAGTTTGAGGAGCTAAATTACAAGTATTCTTGAAAAGATTACAAGTAGATCTCCTCAGAGATTCTGGAGAAGTGTGCCGATAGGAGTCTGGTCAGCGCGCGACCACTTTGTCCCTTTGACGATGCGAGCGATGAGATTCCCTTCTCGCCTGGTTCCGGGAATCAGAGAATAGAGGATTGGTAGAACCCTCTGACTACTTCTCAAAACCACTTCTGTGAGGAATTCCTTCTCGCCTGGTTCCGGAGATTCCTTGAGGAAAAGAGGTTGTTAGGGTATCGCCACCCTGAAAAGAGAAGTATTTCTCTTGGAAGGTCTCTGAATTAGAGAACGCACGATGCGTTATGAAGAAGTCTCTGCTTGTGGAGTCCTCTCTCTCCTGTGCCCTGCGATCCCCCCTCCCTTGTGCCCCTGATGGGCTATTTATAGGGAAAGTAAGGGTATAATCGTCCCCTTTGAAGATATAGAAACAGATTGAACCGAATCTGTTTGAATCTGGAAAGTAGCCTTGCTGCGAGGCTAGGATAGCTTCTGCGGAGCTAGAAAATGGCAAGTCGGTTGATCTTTCCGAGGTGTTATGACCCTTTCCATATTGTTAGGAGATTCTCCTTGATCCACTTACTCGTTTCAAGAGAGTCAAGAGATTGTGGCAATCACCTGCCATATTTGGATCCTGATTGGATTTGATTAGATTGAATCCGATCTTATCAGGAGTTTTGATTAGTCAAAGGTTGACCATAGCAGGCTGATGGCGGAGCTGCCCGCTTTGAAGCTCATAGCGGAGCTAGAGGCAATTCCTGACGAAGTCCGAAAAGAGGCTTTTCGGCGAAGCTGTCAGTTAGCTTCCTGGCGATGCTCTGGATGATGTTAGCCTCTCAAACGAGGCTATCCCCTTGGGCTAATGTAATGCTAAATGCTAGCATTTTAGACCTGCTGAGGTCTGTTTAGAAACAATCCGGGTTCACTGTTCTGCTTGCTGGATCAGTGGAGTCCAAACCGCTTCCTTGTCCCTTGGAGTTGGGTGAAAAACTGGTCTTCAGCTCGTCTGTCCCTTGTCTTTTGTAAATGTCAACAAGTTTAGACATCGTTCGGACCAATGAGAATCTTGTCTTTTTAAGTGTCAACATTAGTATTTTCGAAAAGCATTTTGAAAGAGAAAATATTTGAAATATAATTGTAAGATCTAAGCAATCTATAAGTATAGGAAAATTGAATTTTTCATTCTTAAACTTAGTCTCTATTCAAAAATTTGTTGTCAATTAAAGTAAGGAGTCAAATTGTACTTCTCATCTAGTCTATTACTTTACCCTAAGTCATATGCACTTGTGACTGTAAAAATTTTGACTAAGGGTTCATTAACTCTAACTCTTATGCCTTATATATATATATATATATTATATATATATATATATATATATATATATATATATATATATATATATATATATATATATTGGTGGTATTATTCCTTAGTTTAGGCTTTCTAATCTGCCCATGTAACGAGCCTTTAATCGATGACTCCCAAACCAGACGGTCTTAGGGCACCAGGTGAGAAGACACCCTAGACTTAAGGACTCGAGCAAATAAGGCCACAAAACTAAGGATTTTATTATATGAACCTCTTTAGGCGTGAATACTTATGCTTTATTAGGCACAAATATCCAGCTTAATCAGAGGATTTTATATATATTTTTCTTTTCAAACTTATCTAATCATCTTTCGCATAAATACTAAGGCTTTCTTAGGCCAAAGCACCTAGCTAATCAATAATTAGATTTGTTTATCTTTTTTTTTTCTTTATTTTTTTTATAAGGCATAAGAATCTTTGTTTTTGAACCCTAAGTGTGTAAGTGTATGAAGTGTGCATATTTCATCAAGGTAAAGATCAAGACTAAATTACTTTGACAAATTTTCTTCCTACCCTAAAAATCAAACAAATAATCTTATTTTGACCAAGTATAAGAAATCCTAATTTGAATTTTCCTATTCCTTAAATTAACTTAATTTCTTACAAAAAATATGTCAAAATATTGTTTCCATTTTCAAAAAGTTTTTTAAAAGTAAAGAAAAATGTTTTTTTTAAAACAAAAAGAAAAGTTATGTTAGACCCTCCCCCACACCTATCTCATGCATTGTCCTCAATGTATGAATTAATGCATAGACACATGAAAAAGAAGAAAGGGAAGAAAATGTTACCTTAAGGTGGTGGTTCCGGTGGTGGTCTGATTAGTCCACGAAACGCGGCCCAATCAACTTTTCTTGGGTCTCGGAGGAACCACCAGAAATTACTTTAATATAACCCACTAAAAAGATGTGTCCATCAAAGATTTTTATTAAGTATTTGACCCCATCTAATTTTCAAATTCCATAACAAATTTCAGAGTCAAATTTGTCAACCACCTCGTCCCAGAATGGAGTGTGAAAAGATAGAATGATTGACTTGGACTCAGGAAGTACATGAACTAATACTGACTCAGGAAGGTGGCTTGAGTCAAGTAAAGGTTCAAGAGTCGAAATTGGTTCAAGAAGCGGGTCCAAGTCAAGAAGTTAAAACTCAAGTCCATATGTATTTTCTAACAATGGGATGTGACCTAATATGGGTGATTCCAGTTCAGGAATGATAGGTGGAGGAATCAAAACTGACTCTAAAATATTGCTCAAGTTTGGTAACAAAACAGGAGTCAATATTGATTCAGAAAGTTGAACTGGATCACAGATTTGAGAATCTAAATCACATATCTCATTGAGTTCAATATCAAAAAATTGAGAACTTGCCAATTTGTCAATAGGATTTTCAAAATTGTATAATTGGTCAAGTTCAATATGATCCTTAAAGATGGGGGATTCATTTTCATGATGAATAGGCATAGGATCCAACATTGACTCGGGGAAAAGATCAAAATCAGGTGAAAATACCGGAGTCATAATCGAATCAGGAAGTAGAATTGAATCACTAAGTTGGGGTTTCAGGATCATATTCATTTTCAAGTTCTATTTCAGGAAAAGGATAACTTGCTAAACTGTCAATATCTTTTGGAGTTTGGGCAAGTTCAAATGGTTGTTCTGAAATGGAATCTTGATTTCCAAAACAACCTGACTCTTCTGCTCTAACAGAATGGTTAGTGACATTAGAACTGGTCCAACGGTGAGAACGTAGAGATTCGACCATCATATCTATGTCACGATTTCGAGCATTTTGAGCATGAGTCATGGCTTCAAGCATCTTTTCATAGTTGATGGATTCATTGTTTTGATGAAAAATGAAGTGTTGTCTTGAAAGTGGTAGTGAAATTGTGAGTCCATCAGATTTTGTGATTGTTGTTTGGACTCACGCATACTCCTTTCCAAAATTGATGGTTTTCTATTTTGGACTGGTGGATCTGAGTATGGATTTTGAAAATATTATGGACTAGGTGGAGAAGGAGGACAATTTGGTTGAAAATTGGACTCGGGGTAGGTGAATCCCCACTGACTCTGTGAAGAGTTGAAATCGTTATGGAAATTATAGTCATACTGGGGGACATGGGTTATATTGATTCGGATAAGATCAATCCGGCACACTAGGTTGGTTAAGTCATGATATGCCGGTTGGTAATATCCGAAAAAGAGTTTGATGTGTAATATGGATTATTATTGAAGTTGAAAAAATTGTTAATATAGGCCATATCACACAATGGAATACAAACAAAAAGAAAGAAAAACAAACAAATAAACAAACAAAGAAAAAATTCTAACCTAAGTTAGGTAGACCTATGACCTAGACGACTCCTAACTAGTTAGACTGTCCACGGGAGGTTTAATGCAGACTTTGACCGCAAGCTAATCAGCAGGTCAGGGCAAGGTTGGTGGGAGGTTTTCTGTCAAAGACGTTCCTTAATTAAATAACCACCAACCTTCGGGCTTTCGGCCCTTAATCCCTTTCCTAGACACTGATTTGGCAGGAGTCAAGTTCCAACACCTTTCCCCCTTAGGATAATCTCCTAATTGAGTCCGAGATGTCCCTAGGGCCAACGTCTACTCATTTTAAGTTAGGCTTGGGTTAGTGAGTGCTTGGAATCTGATTTTTGGGCTAAGGAAGGGTGATTAAATCCCCACCTTATCTTGTTAATGGGTGGTGCCCTTAAAATCAATTTGTGCAAGTGTACAAGATAAATAAGATTCACTCAAAGCGATATAAATCAACCAAGAGTGAGTCCTATGCTAAATGCAATGCATACGTACCTTGCTCCAGCACTCTTCAACAGTAAAAATAAATGAATTGAAAAGACACGTGCCTAAAATGCAAACGTCTAATCAATTTTTTTATCTTTTCAACAATGTTTTACTGTTGATTATTAGCAGGCTTATGTGATGGCATATAAGAAAAAGTAAAGTTACAGAAAACTACAATTTACAAAGCAAGCAGCCCTGCTAAAAGACAGTTAGTAGTCCACTCCTTTTTGCCGCGTTTTCGCGGCTTTGGCCGCGGATCCACGGCAAAGCAGAGGGCACTTGGTCTCTGCTTTCTAGAGCAGAGGCCCAAGGCCACTTATATGTTACTGTAACTTTAATTTCCTGCTTTGCTTGCCCTTTAACCTGCAACAGAGAGAAAGTTCGTTTTAGTTCTAAAAATATTTTCAAGAAAAATCAGATTTCAATAAAAATAACGTTACCCTCCCCGGCAACGGCGCCAAATTTGATTGAGGCACAACCTGCACACAAAATACGGAATTACAGAACTTAAGAATGAAGATGTGCAAGTGCTCAATTCTTCCGCTATAGCAAGTGGCTATGCGGGTCGTGATCCACAAGGAGGGTTTTGCGATAGAAGCGTTTACGTTCTTTATTGAAATCGTTATGAAAATA